>RRCJ01000020.1:0-274361 GCA_004337975.1 Pyricularia sp. CBS 133598
AACCCTAACCCTAACCCTAACCCTAACCCTAACCCTAACCCTAACCCTAACCCTAACCCTAACCCTAACCCTAACCCTAACCCTAACCCTAACCCGGACCACTAACCACTAACCCTAACCTAACCACGTGACCAGTCGGCACGACTTTCCTCCGAGCGGGATAAAGTTCCTCCGTCGGCGAAAGCCAAGAGGTGGTTGGGCACATTACCCCTCACTAAGAGAGGGGTTGGGGATGCAAGTTAGCGCCGTCGCTGTGACGACCCAGACAGCCGGTAACCAGTGATTGTTTGTCATTACTGACCGTGCACAGACGGGATCGTCTACAAAAGGCCGCGCTTTCTCCCGAATCAATGCTCACATTAGCCCTGATGAGCCACAACACAGGCGAAACGTTGAAGTTCTTCCTACCACGGAGACCAGCGTCGGCAAAGTGTTTTTCGTTCATCATTTTCTGCAACTTGTCTTCACCCCATCTTCTGTTACCTAACCCTAACCTTGAGACAAGATGGCTTCCAAGTCGATGCGATCGGTGGACATCATCACCACCAGCAACCCGGTCGCGGCAGCCACTGCTAGGGCCACCACCATCGGGGAGTTGATCTCCACCATCCCTCAATCATGGCGCCCCACGCTTGCACCCTATCTACAGACCACCTACCGAGTTGCAAGCAAACTGTGCACAGTCAGCAACACTGTTGCACAGTATGAACGCCATGAGTCGACGGGTTCCTTTCCTCCTTTCATTACCAACGCACTCAAGGAACCTAAAGTCCAGTTCTCGAAAGAATTCCTCGGAACGGCCGGAGGAACGTCCGCTGGACAAAACCTTCGAACCGCCGTGGAAAAGGCCCGCAAGGATCTCCTCTCCAAAGCGATCGCCTACAAAAAAGAGGAACTCTCAACACTCCAAGCTGCCATCACTTTTGACACTCAAGAGTGGAAATCACTCATGAGGGGAGCAATGGAGAGAGTGGCAGAGACCATGGGCTGCTCCATTGAGTGGCCTGAAGGCAAGCCTCCCATCTGGACTGGGAAAGCTGGCCTCAAAGAACTCCAAGAAGAATCTACGAGTCTGCTCACTAATGGGTCTACAATCCATTATCGTGCTGTCGCTCTCGCTAGATCCTTGGCTGACAAGTCTCTTATTGAGAAGACAAAGAATCTGTCGCTCAAAAAGAGTACTGATGTCGAAATGCGCGACGCAGACACCGAGAAAACCACTCGGGAAGTCGTTCGCGATGAGCTTGACGCCAAGTTCGCTCAATTCCAACAAAAGATTGCTGGAATGATTGGTACGTCGTCACCCGGCAAACGCCGTGACTCGCCACTAATTTCCGACAGGCAACCAAAGAAAGTCCGGCCCCAAAAAGGCCGGCCAGAACAACCCCAAGTCAAAGGGGAAGATTGTCAAGAAGACATCTCCGAAGAAGAAGCAGGGAAGACGATGACGACTTCAGCTTTTCTTTCTCAGTGTTCTAGAGATTTCCGCAGTTATGACGCGGAAACCTATCCCCCAGTGTATGCAAGCTTGTCCTCATCATGTAGACTTAAGATAGCAGTCTCTCTTATGAGAGAATGGGAACTCGGAACGTGGCACACGGCCGAACCCGGAGTTTTTCAACATTCCAGTATCGATCTGCCAAAAGACATTGGATACATGTTAGCTGTCAATCACAAGTTTATTCTACATCAAGCCCCCTCACTGGATGACATAGACGAAGCCAAGTTCAGGCTTCGGCGCTCGGTACGCAACCGTTGGTTCTTCCGAGACAAAACGAGCAGAGACTTTATTCCTAAGTTTCATGTCCCCAACAATAGATGGCAACCGCCTCCAGCATCTGACTGGATTGAACAAGGTCTACATGCAGCTGAGAGAGTGATCGATGCACACTGTGCTCGGGCCCTCACGAGCTCAGCTGTAAGACCCAGTTCCAAGCCTTTCAAGGCCTGGAAAACTGTTCAAGATTACCTTGCCCAGCATGAGCTACTAGCCAAGCTGACGGACAAGAACCTTGGCCTAGCGGTTATGCCACTACATTGGTACGACTCACAAATTTTACAGATGCTATCTGATGTTAGCACTTATGAACAAGTCACATCAATACCCACATCTGAGCTCGTCAAAGAAATGATCAGCCTCCTACCCTCCTGGAGACTTCCAAACCAACTGGACAAGTACATTCGAACACCCAAGAAGCTGGTGCTCCCTGAGTTCCATTGTATACCCAAGGTACACAAGGAACCATGGGCGCTCCGACCCATTGTACCTTCACATTCATGGGTCACAACATCAGTGTCCGAAGTACTAGATCATCTTCTTCAGCCCCTCCTCGAGCACTTCCCCTGGGTTGTTGCATCTTCCAAAGATGTCATCCTACAAATCGAGAAGGTGCGAACTACAAATATAAAGCCTGTGGTGATTGCAACTGGAGACGTGACCTCCTTTTACACAAACATCCCACCCAAGGACTGCGCGAAAGTCATCGCCGGTGCCTGGAAACTTTATATGAGTAGCTCGACCATCCCAGCGTCTGCCATTCGCAAAATGGTAGATTTTGTCATGGTCAACAACTTCTTTGGATACCGCGGCACAACGTTCAGGCAGAAAATGGGCCTAGCCATGGGCACGTCGTGCGCCCCAGTGCTGGCCAACATTTACGCTGCCTACTTCGAACGAAAAGCCAGGATTGTCAGTCAAGATGGAGTGTTACTCTATGTTCGATACATTGACGACATCCTCTGCATATTGCAGGGTACCAAAGAAGAACAATCGGACTTTGTTGACAGGTTCCGACTAGGAAACCTTACAGTCCGATGGGACAGTTCATCTGTTCGGAATGAGTTCCTCGACATTGAGTTGCTGCGAATCCCTTATGAGAATCATCTCAGAGTCTGCCACACCAGACTTTTCCGAAAACCAATGAACCGTTTCCTCTACATTCCCTGGTCTTCAGCTCACCCCTTGCATGTCAAGAAAGGCTTTGTCAAAGCCGAGCTCACAAGATTTGCCATTCTTTGCTCCAGATACGAGTTCTTTGCAGAAGCCCGTATGGAATTCTATGGCAATCTCCGCCGGAGAGGATATCCGGTGGAGACACTGAGACAATGGTTCCTACAGATTCAATATGACGACAGAGCCCGTATCCTTNACTCGGGAAGTCGTTCGCGATGAGCTTGACGCCAAGTTCGCTCAATTCCAACAAAAGATTGCTGGAATGATTGGTACGTCGTCACCCGGCAAACGCCGTGACTCGCCACTAATTTCCGACAGGCAACCAAAGAAAGTCCGGCCCCAAAAAGGCCGGCCAGAACAACCCCAAGTCAAAGGGGAAGATTGTCAAGAAGACATCTCCGAAGAAGAAGCAGGGAAGACGATGACGACTTCAGCTTTTCTTTCTCAGTGTTCTAGAGATTTCCGCAGTTATGACGCGGAAACCTATCCCCCAGTGTATGCAAGCTTGTCCTCATCATGTAGACTTAAGATAGCAGTCTCTCTTATGAGAGAATGGGAACTCGGAACGTGGCACACGGCCGAACCCGGAGTTTTTCAACATTCCAGTATCGATCTGCCAAAAGACATTGGATACATGTTAGCTGTCAATCACAAGTTTATTCTACATCAAGCCCCCTCACTGGATGACATAGACGAAGCCAAGTTCAGGCTTCGGCGCTCGGTACGCAACCGTTGGTTCTTCCGAGACAAAACGAGCAGAGACTTTATTCCTAAGTTTCATGTCCCCAACAATAGATGGCAACCGCCTCCAGCATCTGACTGGATTGAACAAGGTCTACATGCAGCTGAGAGAGTGATCGATGCACACTGTGCTCGGGCCCTCACGAGCTCAGCTGTAAGACCCAGTTCCAAGCCTTTCAAGGCCTGGAAAACTGTTCAAGATTACCTTGCCCAGCATGAGCTACTAGCCAAGCTGACGGACAAGAACCTTGGCCTAGCGGTTATGCCACTACATTGGTACGACTCACAAATTTTACAGATGCTATCTGATGTTAGCACTTATGAACAAGTCACATCAATACCCACATCTGAGCTCGTCAAAGAAATGATCAGCCTCCTACCCTCCTGGAGACTTCCAAACCAACTGGACAAGTACATTCGAACACCCAAGAAGCTGGTGCTCCCTGAGTTCCATTGTATACCCAAGGTACACAAGGAACCATGGGCGCTCCGACCCATTGTACCTTCACATTCATGGGTCACAACATCAGTGTCCGAAGTACTAGATCATCTTCTTCAGCCCCTCCTCGAGCACTTCCCCTGGGTTGTTGCATCTTCCAAAGATGTCATCCTACAAATCGAGAAGGTGCGAACTACAAATATAAAGCCTGTGGTGATTGCAACTGGAGACGTGACCTCCTTTTACACAAACATCCCACCCAAGGACTGCGCGAAAGTCATCGCCGGTGCCTGGAAACTTTATATGAGTAGCTCGACCATCCCAGCGTCTGCCATTCGCAAAATGGTAGATTTTGTCATGGTCAACAACTTCTTTGGATACCGCGGCACAACGTTCAGGCAGAAAATGGGCCTAGCCATGGGCACGTCGTGCGCCCCAGTGCTGGCCAACATTTACGCTGCCTACTTCGAACGAAAAGCCAGGATTGTCAGTCAAGATGGAGTGTTACTCTATGTTCGATACATTGACGACATCCTCTGCATATTGCAGGGTACCAAAGAAGAACAATCGGACTTTGTTGACAGGTTCCGACTAGGAAACCTTACAGTCCGATGGGACAGTTCATCTGTTCGGAATGAGTTCCTCGACATTGAGTTGCTGCGAATCCCTTATGAGAATCATCTCAGAGTCTGCCACACCAGACTTTTCCGAAAACCAATGAACCGTTTCCTCTACATTCCCTGGTCTTCAGCTCACCCCTTGCATGTCAAGAAAGGCTTTGTCAAAGCCGAGCTCACAAGATTTGCCATTCTTTGCTCCAGATACGAGTTCTTTGCAGAAGCCCGTATGGAATTCTATGGCAATCTCCGCCGGAGAGGATATCCGGTGGAGACACTGAGACAATGGTTCCTACAGATTCAATATGACGACAGAGCCCGTATCCTTCTTCCCAAACAGAAGATAGATAACGGCGCACCACTCATGTTGTCAGGCCATTACAACCCAGTGTGGGATTATGTAGATGTCAAGGAGGTGCTAGATGCAGCAAGAACGCTGTGGACAAAGGAAGAGCTGCCGGAGTCCCTCAAACAGCCGCTGATTCGAAGCCTCGGTCGAACAACAAGCCTCTTCGACTTGTTATCGACCTGGAACAAGACACTTTTGCTCCTTCCTTCGGAAGAGGGGCCAAGCTAGTAGGAAAGAAAAGCTAGCCGGCAACGTGCCCGAAGGGGGTGGGTCTCCCCGCTGCAAAGTGGCCTTTAAGAGAGACCTTGTTGGGTGACCCTGGACGGCACGTGAGGGAGTGGGATCACCCTTGTAAATGCCACCCGAGCTGGACGAGTACAAAAACCTGAGCCCACGCCTCTCGCCATGGGATTAGTTCTTCTTGCAGATCACCGAAGAAGCCGACCAGAGACAGCCCCCGAAGGTACGGATTGGCAACCCGAGTTAAATGTCTGCCGGATGTTATTAGTCTTCTGACTCGGGGCCAAGCTCTTGAACTATGATTGCGGGCGATGCGTGCGTCCTCTCCGTCGTAGGAAGGCCTTCAAAAAGCCACTTGACTATTTAGCATTACTGGTTAGGTCTTTGACTGTCCGGATCGAACCCGGACCACTAACCACTAACCCTAACCTAACCACGTGACCAGTCGGCACGACTTTCCTCCGAGCGGGATAAAGTTCCTCCGTCGGCGAAAGCCAAGAGGTGGTTGGGCACATTACCCCTCACTAAGAGAGGGGTTGGGGATGCAAGTTAGCGCCGTCGCTGTGACGACCCAGACAGCCGGTAACCAGTGATTGTTTGTCATTACTGACCGTGCACAGACGGGATCGTCTACAAAAGGCCGCGCTTTCTCCCGAATCAATGCTCACATTAGCCCTGATGAGCCACAACACAGGCGAAACGTTGAAGTTCTTCCTACCACGGAGACCAGCGTCGGCAAAGTGTTTTTCGTTCATCATTTTCTGCAACTTGTCTTCACCCCATCTTCTGTTACCTAACCCTAACCCTAACCCTAACCCTAACCCTAACCCTAACCCTAACCCTAACCCTAACCCTAACCCTAACCCTAACCCTAACCCTAACCCTAACCCTAACCCTAACCCTTTTGGTATTTTCGTTTTTTAAACTATTATAAACGAATTACGCTGTAGGTAATAATTGTACCCAATTTTTTTATTTATAGTTTATACAACATTTTAAATATTGCTTTAATATTTAATTAGCTCGTTTTGTTTGTCCGTTTATTTAGGGGTGGAACGTTGTTAATAACTTATAATTTGTTCCAAATTATTCCATTAGAAATTTCCAGAATTTTAATGTAAAAAACTTGTTTTTATCCGTAACGATACTTTCTAAAAGTCCGTAATTGCTAACAATTATTTGTAAAAATGTGTAAGCAATTTTTTCGGCGTTGCTACTTTTTTTATATGGTAAAAAATACACGTATTTAGTAAATTTGTCCATTATAATTAATATATTATTATATTTCGTTTTTGTAAATAGTTTTTCCGAAAATGGTAATTTAACGATAAAATTTATTATAATAGTTTACCAAACCTTATTGGGGGTTGGTAAAAGTTGCAATAATCCGTAAAGTTTATATTTTACGGATTTGTTTTTGGTACAAAATTCGCAATTTTTAATGGTTTTTCGTACTTTTTATCGTGTTTTTTGGAAATTATAATGTTGTTTTAACCGTTTCCATATTTTGGAAATTCTTTAATATCCGTGGGCTTTATTTCCCTAAATTTTCCATATTTTTTCTGGCGTAATTACCGTATTTATTATTATCAGGTTTCGGTGCGTTGGTAAAAGGTTTCCGTTTTCGTTTATCGTAAAAATAACCCGCGTTTTTTCTCATATTTTATTTTCGTGGTTTGGTTTTCGGTTAAAAACGTCGGTCCGACCGTTTTTTATTTTTTTTCGGTAAATAATTCTAAAATGGAATTTTAATAGGAATTTTAACCATTTAATTTATCGTTTATTTAACATTTTACTAATAGTAAAATGGGTTAGGTTTTTATAATCCGTGTAAATTAATACCTCGTATTTAATTCCAAATAATTGTGGTTTCCATTTTTCGAATGTTCGAATAATGCCTATAAATTTTTTATTATAGATTTGGTAATTTAATCCTGGTCCGTGCAATTTTTGAGAAAAAAAGGCATAAAAATATAACCGTCCTTTTTCGTTTTACTGTCCGAATTATCCTCCGATCGTATAATCCGATACGTCGGTTTCAACTTCGAAAAATTACGTTGGGTTTAATATTTTTAAAATAGGTTTTTTAACTATTGCGTTTCGTAATTTTTTAAATACCTGTTATATTTATTCCGTCCACTGGAATTTTGAATTTCTTTTTATCATATTGGTAAATAGGGTGGCGATCGCACTATATTTTTTAATAAATTTTCTGTAAAAATTTACGAATCCGAAAAATGCCCGAACGTTTTTTACATTTTATGGTCAGGGCTATTTTTTTACGGTTTATATTTTCGAAATTTCCATCCTAATTTGTCCAAAAACGATAATATATCTTAAAAAATTAATTTATTTGCTGTAAAAAATACATTTTTCGGATTTAATTAAAAATTTGGCGTTTTGTAATTTTTGTAAAATTATATGGACGTATTGCTTATATTCGTCCAATATTTTGGAAAAAATAAGGATATCGTTTAGGTAAATAATAACAAAAATATCTAGGCATTTTTTAAAAACATGGTTAATTATAATTTAAAAGGCTATTAGGGCGTTAATAAGGCCGAAAAATATTACGAAATATTCGAAATATTTACGTCTGGTGCGAAATATTGTTTTCCACTTTTCGCCTTTCTTTATATGGATTAAATTGTATATTTTTTTAAAATATAATATTGTAAACCATTATATTTAATAAAACATGTTTCGGAATTTTTTTATCAATGGAAATGGGTAGCAATTTTTTATGGTAATATCGTTTAATTGTTTGTAATCCACGTACAGTTGTAATTTTCCGTTCTTTTTTAATACGAAAAAATAGGATATTTTGCTAACGCTGTCGATGGTCTAATATATCTTTTTCTAAAGTTTTTTTCTAAATATTAGTCGAATACTTTTATTTATATGGGGTTTAAACCGTATATTTTGTAAAATTTGGGTTATATTCCCTCTTTTAATAGTATTTCGTAGTCGAATGGATTGTATTTTGGTAATCCCGTTTCGAATTTTGGATTAAATAGTCGTTCGTATAATCGGTAAATATTTGGTACATTGTTAGTTTATTTTCCTCGTTTTAATATTATGTAATTGGATCAGTTTTGGTTTGTGGATAATCGTTTTTTTTCCGATATTGGTTCCGGGGTTGGTCGTCCTCTTTATAAATACGCCATTTATTTTAGTTAATCCATCCGTATTTTACGTTTCCTGTATAAACTTTTCCAGGTAAAAAGTCGTTTAATAATTAGGTGTTTTTTCCATTGGATTTAACCTATTATCTAATTTATCCGGGGGTTATTTTTCCTAAACCAGGAAATTCCTAGGATTATATTTTTATTCCCTATTTCCGTAATTTTCCATCCAAAAATATACGGTTTTTATTTCGATAATACCGTTCCCGTATAAAATTGCCTTTTTTTCCACGGTTTGCAATTGGTATAGTTTTTTTTGTTATTACCAAAATATCCGTTGTTTTTTTACGATTTTTGGAAATATATAATTGTTTTCTATTCCACTGTTGAAAAATGCTCGTATAAATTTACTATCGAATCGTATATTAAAAAATATATATTCGTATTTTGCTACCGTATTTTACGTAACGTTTAAGGTTTTTATTTCCGTTCCTTTTTTCGCCGTCCGGTACCTTATACCGTCTTATTATCCTAATTTTTTAATTTGTTGGATTTGCGTTGTAGGTTTTTAATTTTTTTATTTCGGGACGTATGGTTGTTTCTTATTTTAACCTTGTTAAGTAAATATTTTACTAATATTGGTATTTTGTATATATTCGTAGGTGCCTGTTTGTTTTTTATTTGCGGATTCCATATAATTTTAATTATAAGTGCAAATATCTAGTGTCGTTACTTTCGTTTATACCAATTTTGGGCTTTGGTTAGCATATAAACTTTATATATATTACGGGTATATTCGTACCATAAAAAATTGGATTAGCGGCAATACGCTATAGGGTATTTGTCGCTAAATGTAAAAATAACCGCTGGTTCGTTTCGGAGTTTAATTTTAATTTCCCAACTGGGTAATTTTTGGATTGTGTAAATTTCGTAAATTCCGGTTACTAATCGTCGTCGTAGGAAAAAATTGTGGTAAATTTTTTTGTTTAAATGGATTTCGCAATTGTTTTTAAAATATTTTGCCCAAAAAACGTGGGTATATTTTGGATATACGGTGTTTAATTTGGGGTAATTTCCAAATATCGGTATTATATATTTTATTAAATTTTGTTTTTGTTGGACTAAAATATAACCTGGAAACTATATTAATTGGTCGTTTCGGTATAAATCGATTTATTTTTTTTCGTATTTACACGGGTTATTAACCCCTATTATATTATATATATTTGGAATTACGTTTTTTTTATCGCTAAAACCTTTTCTAATATCGTTATTTAATTTTTCGGTTAATAATTAATTTTTATTTTAATACGGTGGGTTTATCCCAATAATTCCGTATTTAATTTTCCTAAAACGCCCGAATTTGTAAATTCGGGTAATTTGGCGTTTTATTAGTATAAATTAATTGGTTATTTTGTTCTAATAAATATTCGATTTCCTACCGTTAAAGTTCGAATGTTTTGAAATTTTTACGGGTACCAATTTACGTCGATTTTAAAACTATTATAAATTATATAATTGTCGTTATAATAAATAGTCCAATTTATTATATTATATTGGTTAAACTATATTTGGTTATGGTTAATGGTATTAAATCCTCGTAATTTTTCGGGTTTACCTCTAAAATTAATAATAAATCCCGGAATACTATTATATATTTCGGAATAATTTCGCGCGATATATTTTAGTTTATTATATTTAAAACATTTGCCACTTTTAGGGTTTTTGCAAAATTGTCGGTACTAAATTACGTTTAGGTCCATAGGTTCGTTATATATACCGTACGCGGTATTATATTAGCGAGGCGGTTTGGGATATTGATATTTGCGTCCTATATTGGTTTGTCGCAAAATTGGGCCCTATACGCTACGTTTTTCGCGTCGCTCCAATTTCCGTTTATAAAGTCGATTATCGATTTTAACCGTTAGTTTTACATATTTTGCTAATATATCGGGTCGTTTTTTTTAACCAGCTCGTTTTTAACCTTTTTTTTAAATCCCGCATAAAAACGTGCTATTAAAGCCTTTTTACCTTATAGTAATTTAGCGGTAATTTATCGAAATTTACTGGTATATTTGGATATCGATTTGGTTTGGGTAAAACGCACCAGTTTACGTTTAACCATGCGTTTTTCGTTTGAATTACCGAATGCTTCCCTAAAATATTTTTCGAAATTATCGTAATTGTCGAAAATGCAATTGGTTTTAATTTTACGGTTTTTTTCCTTATTGTAATCCAAATAATTTCACAAAATTAGTTCGAATTAAGCGAACGCGTCGCCCTTTAAAAACGAAATTACGTAAATAACTTTATTTGCATCGCTATCGAAATTATCCTCGTTAGAATAAAAATATACCCGGGTTTTTGTAAAAAATCCCTGTAAAATACCTATAATATTATCGTATAATAATGGTAAAAGGTATTTAATATAATTTCTATTAGTTCGATTAATTTGTTCGGTTATTCGCTTTTGGAATTGTCGATTTTCGGTTTAAAACGTCGCGACCATTTAACGCAAAACGTTAACGTTGGTCGGAACGTTGGTAATAAAAGGGGTTTAAAAGGTAATTTTGTTAAAAAACATTATTTCGGCGGTACTGTTCGGTATATTTTAAAACAAAATATTAAACAAAAGCAATTAAAATGTTACGATTAAAATATCGGGGTAATTTATTTTTATAATAAAATACAGTAGGTTAAAACAATTGAACGTTTAATTGGGTAATTGGGTTTTTAATAATTGGCGGTAAAATTATAATCGTTTTCAAATAAATATTAAAATTAACTAAAATCTAATTACTGCTAAACAATCCTAAAATCGAATTTATTTATATGGTAATAAACGTGTTTTATATAAATTATATTCCAAATGTAATTACTTTTATATAAATAATTATAATTACTTTGGGGTAATTACCGCTAGGTTTAATTACTTTTTTGGTAATAATCGTGGTTATTTCTGTTTTGGTAATCGGGTCAAGGTTCCTTATTTTATTATTACGTAACCTCGTGCTTCCATTCTTTATCCTTGGTTCGTGTTTTTCGGTAATTTTGGCTTGGGTTCCCGACACCTTTTTCGTTCTTGCCCAATCGTGTCGGTACCAATCCTGGTCGTAACACAAAGTTTTTACGCTTTTCGGTTTAAAATATTACGTTAAATTCCAATATTTAAATAGGGCTTCAATTAAAATAATAATGGTAGTAAATTGGGTTATACCTGTAATAAAATGGGCAATTTGTTTAATTTATATTATAATAGTAAAAAATATTGGTAAAATTACCAACCATGATAACGACCGGTTATAAAACGTTAACCGTATTATATTTAAACCGCTCAAAATTTTAAAAAAAACAAAAAAAACCATTTACAAATTCACAAAGCCGAAAATCTTTTTCGCAATAAAAGCAAAATTTGCTTATACGACCTAATTTCGAAAATGTTTTTTAAATATATTTAAAATCAGGGAAGTTACCAGCTTTTTTGGTATTTTTAAAAATACGGCGGAAATATTTTATATAAACTATTTTATTATCGGTAAAACCGGTAATAATTAGCGGGGTAGTAAAATTAAGCGTTTGCGAATTGTTAACGTTTTTACACCAAATATAAACCGAAATTTACCAGAAAAGAATATAATATTATTAATGAATATGTTGGAAAGGGCAACAAAATTAATTTAATTAATCGCGTCCGTAAAATAAAAAGCAACCGGAACGCAAAAATAACGTTAACGAAATATTATTTTAAAATCGCGGTTGCGAAATGGTGAAAAAGAAAATAAAAAGTAAAAACGAAAAGATTTCGTGGCAAAAAAAAGTAAATGGTTAAACTATAAACCAAATAAGGTTAACGAGTCGTTAACGTTATTAATTACCTTTTTAAGCAAATAACCATTTTTTAACCAATTAAAAATTCGAACGTAAAATTTGCGTTTTGTATCCTTGTTTTTTAAATCGCCCTTTTTTATGCCTAAAACGTACATTTAAAACGAGGATGTTTTTTTTATAGGGGGGGATAATTATTACGTGCAAATTAAATAATATTTAAATAATAGCGCATAGCCTTTAAAAGCTGGGTTTTGTTAGATTTTAAACTAACGTTACGTAAACGTTGTAGTAATTTCGCCTATAAAAGGGGTTTTTATAATTTAAAGGGTTGCAAGTTAATCCTAAATCTTTGAAGATTAGTTTTTAGTCCCAATACTGTGTGAAAATGCTGTTGGTGTTTATTATACGTTGTTATTGTTTGCCCCTTATTACGGTTAGCGTGTGCCTAGCCCTATACGATATACCAACCGTGACAGAAAAGTAAAAGATTTAACCAGATTAATTAATCGCGCCCGCGAAATGGTAAAAAATACCAGAAAGTAAAAACGAAAAACATTTCATCCACAAAATAAAGAAATGGCTGAAATATAAACCAAGTGGGATTAACGGATTGTTAACGTTATAAACTATTTTCCTAAGCAAGTACCCATTTTTTAACGAATTAAAGGTTTAAATATTAGATTTTTGTTTTGAATATTTTTCCTTTAAATCGCCCCTTTTTATACTCAAAATTTATGTTGAGGACGAAAATATTGTTTTAAAAGTGGAACAATTGTTACGTGCAGATTAAATAGCATTAATATAATAACGTACAGCCCCGTAAAGGTTGGATTTTGTTAAATTTTAAATTAGCGTTACGTAAACATTATAATAATTCCGTTTATAAAAAGGGTTCCTATAAATTAAAAAGTTGCAAATTGATCTTAAATCCTTAGAAATTAATTTAAAGTCTCAATACTATTCAGGAATGCTGTCGGTAATTATTATACGCTGTTGTTATTTACCTTATTATTGTGGTGAAGGTGTACCTAGCCCTGTACGCGATACCGGCCGTGATGATATAGAATTTATTATCGCCCAATTCCAACTGTTAATAAATCCCAAAATAATCGGCATGCAATCTTTACAAAGTTATTATAAAAGGTTAATAACCAAACGTAACATATAAACGACGGAAAATTCAAACCTTAGATAGCAATTCCGCGACCGTGATTAAGAGGAAGTTTGAAAAATAGACAAATTACAAGTTCGACCAAATAACGCACGAAATGCGTAAAATACACACTAATTTATCAAAAAGAAATACGGATGAATTTAAAAACCAATCAACGATAAATTCGTGCGATCTTTCCAAAACAAACTAAAGTGAGTAAAAAAATTACCAAATATAATTTCACGGCTTATCCCTAAAGCCCCAAGCTTCACTGATTAAACGTGGTTTAATTATAATTTGACGATAGACCTGTGGGTCCATCCAAAAAACATTTTGGTTTAGATTTAAGGAGAATTTCTTAACTTTATTCGCTTATAGCGGTAATTTCGACAATTCAGCGATTGACATTCCTTTATAATAAATTGAATAAAATTTGTCAAAATATACGGTTTGTACGGTGGGTATGGGAATTATTATGATAGTTTACAGCGATTTAGGTTGTATATTTCATATTCGAAATAACGGAATTTATATAGGGGAAGGGATACTTTGTTTATAACGGTACCTTTTATTAACCTTTTTCACATAATCAATTCTATTTTATTTTTATCTTATTAATTAATATGATTCCACACTTTTTGCCCGTTGCTGGTCATATAACAAATGAATATGTATATATAATAAACTTAGTTTTGATATTACGTAGTATAAAATATATATTAATTAATTAGGCAAATCCTACTGAATATATTTATATTTTGTAACTAAACGGGTTTATATTTTTGCGAATATTAAAAATAATAAATGGAAAGTTTTTTTTACTTTTGAACTTTGGCTATAAGCAAACGTCCACGTTAAACTTCTACTTTAATAAAATAAATAACAGCTATTTTATATTTGAAAATATTTAAATTTAATTTGTCTCAACTTTTATTTATATATATTTGAAGAATATTATTATAACGTGGATGTACATTACCCCGCGCAGGACAATAGTCCGCGCATTTTTTTTCAACCACACCAACGCCAATTTAACCACATATTATTTTTATAACACAAAATGCCAATTAATATAAAAAAGTCTCAAATATTTTTAGTTATTAAAACTGTTTAATCGTCGAATAAATTAAACCGAAAAACCGCTGTTAAAACGTATAATATACCCGAATTGATATTCCGCGATAAAATAAAAAGCGTTATTATTTTTGCCAATTATCGTTTCGGACGTTTAAAATTAACGGAAAACGAAAAAAAAATAATTGTTTAATATATATTAAATTTGGATTTCCGAAAGTTTTCGCTTTAAATTACCAATATGGTCGCAATAGCCGACTATTTGTTCGTAACGCGGACCGCGTAATTAATTGGGATGCGATAGGTAAATTATTTCGTTTAACGACGTATAAAATTAAAAACGCGTTTTTTTCGCGTTTACAATTTTTAAAAGGTTTTTTGCGAAAATTTTAACGCGTTAAACGTTTGGTTTTAATTGGTGGTTAATATAAAAGTTAAATACGGTATCCAAAATTGCGATATTTACAATTTCGACGAAACCGGTTTTATAATGGGTTAAATTTACGTTGGAATAATTGTAATCGGGTCCCAAAAAAGCGGAAAAAGGAAAAAAATACAGCCTGGTAATCGAAAATGGGCGACCGCAATTTGCTATATTAATAACGACGGTTATAATATACTTTTATATTTTATCGTTAAAAACGTTTACCATTTTGCGAATTGGTATATAAAAGGCGGTTTTCCGAATTTATAACGTTTTAAAACAATTATTAATAAATGGATAAATAACAAAATAGGATTCGATTGGGTTAATTATTTCGACTATTATATAAAAACGCGTATAAAAAATATATATTAAATGTTAATATTTAACGGGCACGGTAATTATTAATCCCCTAATTCCGGAGGTTATTGCAAAAATTATAATATTATTTTATTTTATATACCTGTTTATTTATTCCATTTAATTTAATTATTTAACGTCGAAGTTTTTAAAGTTTTTAAATGGACGTACGGTTAAAAAATTAACAATTTTATCCGGGCCCATATTAATAATATTAGCAAAATTAAGTTTTTTTTGAGGTTTATAACCGCGTATAAAAATTTTATAATAAAAAAAATATAATTGGGGGTTTCCGAAAAATTGGGTTTATTTTTTATAACCCGAAAGCTGTTATTTTTAAATTAAATGTTAAATTGCGGACGCCGTTATTTAAAAAGTTTTTTTTTCCCACCATCGAAATTTGGGTTTTTTAAACATTTTATAACCCAGCAAAAGTTATTTGTTAATTAACGTTTGTAAAAATTCGAATTAACCGTTATTAAAATAATTTTCCGATTTCGATTTTTAAAACAATTAAATCGTTGGTTAAAAACATGGACGGAATAATATATAAAATTACATTTATCGAAATTAAACTCCGCAATTTTCGGGAAATTAACGAAACGTTTAACAAACGACGAAAGGCCAAAAAAATACAAATCCGCTAAAAGAAATTAGCAATAGTTGGAAAAATTTAAATTTTAATAAAATAAAAAAACGTTAATGGATAAATATAATAGGAAAAACGTGAAAATAAAGGTCGTAATAATAAAATACCAGCGGCCGTTCGGCGTTGCGGTAATTGTGGCAAATTTGGTTATAACGCGAAAATTTGCCAGGAAAACGGAAAAATATCTAATATATATAGTTCCAATTGCATTAAAGTGAATTGAACAATGCTAATATTGTATTTGAAGTTGAAAATTGGGTTGACCGGAAAAGTGCGCGGGCTATTGTCCTGCGCGGGGTAATGTACATCCACGTTATATTTTTAAAAAATGTTTAAACATTTTTATTATTATTTACCTGGAGGATATTTTTGTTTTTTCCAAAACGTTGGAAAATGTAAATAATACGTAAACATAATTTTAAAAAAATCATAAAACGCTAAATTTTTAATTAAATCCGAAAAATATATTTTTTACAGCAAATAAATTAATTTTCCAAAATATATTATCGTTTTTAGATAAATTAGGATGGAAATTTCGAAAATATTAACCGTAAAAAAATAACCCCAATTAAAAAAAGTAAAAAACGTTCGGGTATTTTTCGAATTTGTAAATTTTTACAAAAAATTATTAACCGGTTAAAACGTTCAACCAAACCGGCGGTTACATCCGAATTTAAAATTGAAATTTCCAACCGTAAAAAAGCTTTTTTTACAAAACTTATATAAAATAATATTGTGGAAGTTTATGTATAGTATTTTAGAACTTTTTAAAGGTATTCCCTCTATTTTAATATTAAGAGGTGAAAATAACGCTGTAATTATTTTTGGGTGCCGAACAGGGGGGATTATAGCTATTTAATACTAGTGGCTCGATTGCTGTATTTTCTGTTAATTTAAATTATATATATGTGTATATATTATCTAGCCACACCTGTTGACAGTGTGTGCAGATAAATACTTCTGAGCTTAATTTCCTTCTCTATTAACGTTTTAAGCCCCTATACTATAAATAAGCTTTTCGCCCGACACCCGCCCTTCGTCCAACAACTGCAACCCATCTCGCAGATTTACTAGTAACTTGCCCATAACCCTAATTTTCGCCAATGGTTTAATAGCGCCCTGCTCCAGCAGCCGCGGAATCATCTTGTGCATCCATTTTGCGGCGAACTTGCGGTCGCCTAGCCGGGCCTCACACTTATAAGGTCCCGTCCACTCAACGGGTTTCCCAAAGGCCGACATGGCAAACACCCACGACGGCCTGACGGCGCGACGCGTGTGGCCCGAGACAGGATAGCTGTTAAGGGCAATGTAGCGCGAGTGGCCCACAACTACCCCAACGCCCTCGTTTTGGCCAGGTCTTGTCGATTCCGCTCGGCTGAGGGCGCTGTAGCACACGCTCATTGAAAATGGGCTGGCAATGCAGTCGATGGCCAGTCGAAGTCGGTCACTAGTGTGTTCCCGTATCTTGGCCTCGCAATCTCCAGGCCCGGTATGGTAATCAAACACGGCGGTTGCTCCGGCTGACTTGACGAGTTCGAAATTGGTAGGGGAGCATACAGTAATTGGGTTAAAACCAGCGCTTTAAACAGGGATTGAATTTAGCCAAAAGAAAGTTAAACTTGATAGAATCTGGGAGACTTACTGCTTTAACAGCTGAATTAGAATTAATCCTGACGCTGTACTGCCCCCGTACACCAGCACCGTGCGGTTTTGGCTATTTTTAATTTCTTCTTTCTTCTGCCCCAGCTCGATTTCGTACGCTGCTTTCTCCGTCCCGGTTAAGCCCAGCTCTTGAAAAAGGACTATACCTCCCGTAATTAAACCTACTGGGAGTGTGGCCGCCTCCTCAAAAGTCATACCCTTGGGCACCGGTACCAGCAAATGGGTCTCTGCCAGAATATAATCTGCGAACGCGCCTGTGAGACCGCCATCTTTATTATAGCCAAACGCAAGGCTGCAGACCCGAGAGCCGATTTCAATCCCACAGCCCTCCTCCTCTTTTGGGTTATCATCTTTACCGATTGACTCAGTGAATAAACCAATGGGAGGAGGACCGATAGCAACGACGACGCCGGCAAAATCCAACCCCGCCACGGATCCCGAGGGAAAGCCGGCATTAACCATTTTAGCGTCGGATGGGTTTAGGGCCACACATGCAGCGCGTACTAGGACCTGTCCCGGGCCGGGCTTGGGCATCGCCTGCATTACCAGCTCTAGCTGGCCCGGCCCAGAGACAATTAAAGCCGAGCGTGATGGCGGTATTTTGGCCGTCTTAACTAATATTTGTTGGGTTCCTTGTTCGATATCCATGGCCAGGGGCGTTTTCTTTCTGTCCTTCTTACTCGTCAGGCGCTCTTTCGTATTGGAGTGTTCCGGCTCGCTTTTGTATCAACTATGATATAGTCGGACAAACAAGGCGATGGACTAGCCAAACTTCAGTATAATATAAGTAGGACTAGTAGCTTAACCTTAGTTGACACGCTTTACGAAGCCGTGGATAGTAGGAAATTTAGTGCCGTTTAGGTTTTATTTTTTACGAACTGGGACCCAACCTTATATTAGCTTTCAAGCAACCTACTTATTAAACTATTAATAGGAAAGTCGGAAAAGATAACGAGCGTGGCAAACCACGTAATGGACCGATTAATTTGTGATGGAGCGAGTACGGTTATGTGAGAGAATAGTTTGATCCGCATTTGTTTGTTCTGGACGATTTTGGACTGCTTGCCTATTTTATTTGTTTAACTTTGTCTCGAAACTGAGTTTTTTACCCTGTCTGCATTACATTAATCTTTCTACTGTTTTACATCTTACTCATTTACAGGGAAGTTGATTAAATTTTGACCTCTGTAGAAACGTAGCGCGTTTGACGAGTCGAACTGGATTTTTAAATTTTTACTCGTCCGACTAATTTGTCAGATATTATAAGTCTTCCATCCTGATTCAATTCACCTTCCTTAGAGCCAGCTTCACTTATTAATCTGTATGAAACAGCTTATTATACAACCTTGGTTGAAATTCAGAGCCCCCTTCGCGATTCAACGAGACCGGTGGCTCGTTAGGCTGTCCAGCTTAGTAAACCGAGACTTTTCTTATGTGGCTGCTTCAGCTATACTCGATTCGATATGATCTGTGACTTGAAACCCTTCTTTTCGCACCTACTGTTGACAGTAGGGCAGAGTCGGTATGCTTGGATTAATAAATACTTTAGATATTTCATCTCTCATGTCTCCGTCGGAGCTGGTAATAATGCTTTTAATAACGATGCACTAATTCTTAGTCCGTAATTCCCACGAACCTCGTCCGACATTATCTGTAGACTAGCCTCTATTATTCAGCTGCTAAAACCCTCAACTCGTACGCAAAAAGCCAGCCTTGTCACTTACTTGGAAGTATCTAGCTTCCGAAGCCATGATGGAGCCAATTGCTGTTGTTGGCTTGGCCAACCGCTTTCCTGGCGGCGCTGACACACCCGACCGGCTGTGGACCATCCTCAAGGATGCGGCCTCCGCCGAGGCGTCCGACCTCTCCCGTGAGCCCCCACCAGGTCGGATGAGCTTGCGCAAGTTTTATCATCCAGACGGAGACAGACACGGCCGCACGCCTGTCGGTAAGGCGTACTTCCTCTCAGAAGATCTGGACCCGGCCCTTTTCGACGCTTCATTCTTTGGCATCAGCCCTTTGGAGGCGGAAGCCATGGACCCTCAACAGCGCATCCTGCTTGAGACGGTGTACGAGGCGAGCGAGAGTGCGGGTATGCCACTGGATAAACTCAAGGCGACCAATTGCGCCGTGTACGTTGGCGCCATGACGGCCGACTACGCTGAACTCCCCACCCGCGACGTCGAGGATGTTTCGACCTATATGGCCTCGGGTACATCGCGCGCAGTATTGGCGAACCGCATATCCCACTTTTTCGACCTCCGCGGACCATCTGTTTGCCTGGATACCGCCTGCTCCTCGTCCCTAGTTGCCTTGCACCTCGCGTGTCAGGACCTCCGGACGGGCTGTGCGGATATGGCACTCGTGGCCGGGTCCTGTCTCATCCTTAGCCCGGACATGTTTATCGGCGAATCTAAATTGCACATGCTGTCGCCTACCGGCCATTGCCGGATGTGGGACTCGAGCGCGGATGGGTACGCGAGGGGCGAAGGGGCCGCTGCGCTCTTTTTAAAACCTCTTAGCAGGGCGTTGGCAGACGGTGATCCGGTGCATGGTGTTATCAGGGCCTCTGGTGTCAACTCGGATGGCCGCACGCCAGGGATTACAATGCCCAGTTTTCGGGCGCAGGCACGGCTTATAAGGGACGTGTACAGGTCGGCTGGTCTCGACCCACTTAAACCGGAGGACCGATGCCAGTATTTCGAAGCGTATGTTTTATACTTTTGCTTTATTTCAATATCCTCGTATTTATGCATTTCCCACCCGCACATTGGTTTCTGACGAAGATGCTTTTCTCTTTTATTAATCCAGTCACGGCACCGGTACGCAAGCGGGCGACCCAGTCGAGGCCCACGGCGTCTTTGATGCCTTTTTCTCTACCGAGGGCAATGGGGGTGAACCCAATGACTTCTTCTCCACTGGCGGCCACGAGGTTAGCGATGGCGGCCTCGAGGACGGCGGTGGGAAGCAGCTGCTCGTCGGCTCCATCAAGACCGTGTTGGGCCATTTGGAAGGGTGCGCGGGTCTGGCGGGCATCATCAAGGTTCTGTTAGCTATGAAGAACGGTGTCATACCGCCTAACAAGCACTTTGTGAAGCTCAACCCCAAGATCGTCCAGTTCAGCCACCGGCTGCGTGTACCGACCGAGGCCCTGGCTTGGCCCGACACTGGCGCGCCGGGCGGGGCTAGGCGTGCGAGCGTTAATAGCTTCGGGTTCGGTGGAACCAACGCGCATGTCATCGTCGAGGGGTTCGACAGCGGCGTGGCAGCTGTGGCCAGTTGGCAAGAAAAAAGAGATTACCCGTCACCGCTGCTCTCAACACAGCTCTTGCTTAGCGCGCGTAGCGAGAAGTCGCTGCGGAGGTACGCACAACGATTGGCTACGTACCTTGCACAGAACCAACATGTGAACATGGCAGATCTGGCCTGGACACTACGGAGACGCAGGAATCAGTTCCCCGTGCGTCTGGCAATCTCAGGCGCATCCAATGACGCGATGCAAAAGGCGCTACAAAAAGCAGCTGCTGACAAGTCAGTCGAATGCATCAATGCCCCTCCACAACCCCTTGTCTCACCGTCAGAGGGCCTTGGGCTCCTTGGTGTCTTCACCGGTCAAGGGGCCCAATGGCCGGCCATGGGGAGAGAGCTTATTCTGCATGAGCCTGTGTTTCGCAGGTCGATCGAGGCATGTGAAGCTGCGTTGGCCAGCCTCCCCGACGCACCGGATTGGTCGCTCAAGGGTGAGCTCCTGAAAACCGAACAAGAAGGTAGCCGCATGTCGGAAGCGGTGCTTGCGCAGCCGGCCACGACAGCTATCGAAATCGGCCTCGTCGATGTGCTGGCGTCGAAAGGTATCCGCTTCACTGCCGTGGTGGGCCATTCCTCGGGCGAAATGGCGGCATTGTACACGGCGGGGTTCCTGTCACTGCAGGATACGGTGCGCATTGCGTATTATCGGGGTTTGCATGCATCAAAGCTGGCTAATGACAACGGTGCCATGCTGGCCGTGGGTCTGTCATGGGACGGCGCGGCCCGCTTTTGCGATGATGAAAGGTTTAAGGGCAGGCTTTGGCGGGCCGCAAAAAATTCGCCATCGAGCGTGACGCTGTCGGGCGATGCTGACGCGGTGGCGGAAGCAGAAGCGGTCTTGAAAGCGCAAAACACAACGGCTCGCAAACTTAAGACAGACAAAGCTTACCACTCTCCTCACATGCAGGCTTGCTCGGAGGCCTATCTAGGCTCACTCAGGGCTTGTGGAATAAAACCAAGGGTGCCAGCGAGCAGGGACTGTGTCTGGGTCTCAAGTGTCGACGGCCGCGCGAACAGATACTGGGCGAGTCGTAATGGCGACGACGGCACGGCAGCGTTGCTGAGCTCACTCGCCGGCCCTTACTGGAACGAAAACCTGGTAAAGCCCGTTCTGTTCGAGGACGCCATTGTCGCTGCAATGACTAACGGAGGCCCTTTTGACGCAATCATCGAGGTTGGCCCGCATCCGGCCCTCAAGGGCCCTGTCGGGCAGTCCATGCAGCCACATCTCCCGCGTAACAAAGTCTTGCCTTATTGCGGGGCTCTAAATCGCGGAGAAAACGGCCTTATTAGCATCAACAAGGCTTTGGGGCTCCTTTGGTGTCGGTTCGGCAGCATAGCTGTCGACTTTACCAAGGGGCTGAGCGGGGAGGACAGAAATCGCCAGGTACTGCTCGAGCTCCCTCCATATGCCTGGGACCACGAGGAAAAGATGTTTTGGCGCGAGTCGCGGATTTCACGAAACCACCGACTGCGCGAAGCACCAGAGTCAATACAGCCCAATCCCTCCTCGTTCTGTGAGACGCTGATCGGTCAGCGCTGCCCGGACGACTCGGACTGGGAGCCGCGATGGCGCAACTTCTTTAGCCTCAAGGACATGCCGTGGCTTCGGGGACACTCGTTCCAGGGGGCCGCGTTGTTCCCAGGGATGGGCTACATCGTCATGGTGCTCGAGGTGTCGCGACACCTGGCGGCTTCCTGCGGCGCAAGCGGCCATCGCCTCGTATCAATGGAGGCCTATGGTTTAACTTTGGAGCGGACTTTGTGCGTGCCAGAGGGAGGCAGCCCAGTTGAGGTTGTCACGTCGGCCAAGGTCTCGCAGAGTAGGCAGGCCAAGGGCCATTCGTCCATCGTCGAGGCTGAAATCAGCTTTTACATCTGCACAGACCCTAAAACTGGCGATTTTGTTCGAACCGCCTTCTGCTCTGTACATCTGACGTTGGGAGACGAAAGCACTGCGGCTCTGACTGTGGCGAACGTCATCCCAGCTCGTACCGCACCCGAGAAATTAACCTCCCAGGTTGACATCGAAGGCTTTTACAGCTGCCTAAGGGGATTGAGTCTCGAGTATGGCGGCCCCTTCCGCCGTCTCAACTCTCTGAAACGCCGTCACAGAGCTGCCACGGGGGTCGCATCGTGGGATAGAGCCGAGATTATCGACGGATGGGGAGACCAGTTGCACCCGGCACTACTAGATACCGGGATCCAACCACTACTGGGGGCAATGGCGGACCCGCGGACAGAAAAGCTGTGGACTGCATATATGCCGCAAAGGATAGACAGGATTGTGGTGGATCCGAACCGTTCTGCGCTGATCACGGATCAGTCTTGGTCAAGAGTCGAGCTGGTCGCCGACGCCAACATCACCATGGAAGACCATACAAAGCTGGAAGGTGACGTCACCATGTATATCCTAGGGCGGAGCCCCGATGACCTCCAACCTCTGGTTCAGATCGAGGGTCTACGGTTGGCCGCACTGAACAGAGCTGGGCCGTCCAACGACCGTCTTCTCTTTAGTGCGACAGTTTGGCAGCCCGACATCATGATTGGTAGAAATGAATTCCCCATTGACTACAATCCACCACAGGATTCAATGATAGAAGCGGCAGAGCGGGTCTCGTTGTTTGTTTGCCAAACCATCGTGTCCGAAGCACAAAGCGTTGGCGTCAGTAACCTCAAGCCGCACGAGCAGTTGTTTGTCCAACAGTCGCGCAACCTAATGGAGTCGGCGCGAAACGGTCAGCTCTACCCATCCCAGGCCTGGTGGCTTGCCCAGGACACCAGAGAAACAATCGAGATGATATTGGAGCAGCATAAACACCAAATTGATTTCCGTATTCTCAAGGCGGTAAATGATGAAATAGGTCCCGTTTTCCGTAACGAAAAGAGCATGTTGGAGGTACTTTTCGCCAACGATATGTTGAGCGAGTTTTACCGCGAGGGCCTGGGCCTGCGAAATACGCAAAGACAGGTGTCTGAGTATATAAAAGCCATATCGCATCGATTTCCCAACGCTGATATTCTAGAGCTGGGAGCTGGCACAGGGGCAACTATGCTCGCAATTTTGGACGCCATTGGTCCAGACGTCCAGGGGTCGTACACATTTACAGACGTATCCATGGGATTTTTCCCCACGGCGAAGCAGCGAGTCCAAGATGCAGGTCACGACCTTGACCGCATGGCATTCCGGCTTCTGGACATCACATTACCGTTTGAGGACCAGGGCTTCTCTGACGACATAAAATACGACGTTATAATCGCCGCAAACGTGATCCACGTCGCCCCGGATATCTCGGCCGCCCTGATCCGCATCAGGTCCCTGCTAAAGCCAGGCGGCTTTCTTGTCGCCGTGGAGCCAACGGCACATTTTGCCCGTATCCAGGTCATTATGGGCGGACTGGATGGGTGGTGGCAGGCCCAAGACCGTGAGTGCCGCATGGGAAGGGGACCACTACTCAGCGAGGAGGCCTGGGACACCAAGCTGCGTGAGGCGGGCTTTTCTGGACTGGATGTGTTCAAGGGCGACCAGCCGGACAACAGCCTGCGTACCTGCACATCGTTTGTGACGCAGGCTGTAAATGGTAACATTATGGCGCTCCGAAATCCTCTGCATCATGGCCATGGTCTAGAACTAGTCGATAAGGTACAATTAGTAATCGTTGGGGGCGGCGCTACTTTGGCACGCGATATCGAAAACCATCTCCAACCGCTAGGTATAGGCCGCAAACCAATCTTTATCGCCGATATTCAAGACACAAACCCACAAAGTCTGCCCCAGGATGCCACTGTTCTTTTGTTATCCGAATTAGACAGGCCTCACTTTAAACTTGAGCACGGCGGAATCGCCCCATTAACCACCGTCGACGACTCGGTGCTGGAGGGATTGAAATGCCTCTTTTCGACCGCCGCCACAGTTCTTGCCGTAACAAAAAATGCGCAATCAGCCAATCCGTTCTCGTACATGATCAACGGCCTGGCACGTGGCTTGCGTACCGAGTACCGGTCCCTGCGGATCCAGGTCGTGGATATAGACGAGTGCCAGGAGTTGCAATCCAGCAGCCTGGGCTGCGTCGGCGCCAGGATGCTTGTGGAACTTTTGCTCCGCCTGGTTTTAACACCGGCTATGGTAAGAAATGGTAATATTTGCTGGACCGAAGAGACGGAGCTGCGGGTTCGGGGGGACAAAATATTCATCCCGCGCATCCGGTATGACCGCGAGCGCAACGACCGGATTAATTCGGGCCGACGCGCAATTACCAAAACTGTATCCGTGGCGGCGAATACCGTCGAAGTGCGGCCATCTCTCTCACGCAAGGTCGGAGGTACTGCTACAGAGCTGCCCGGCTCGATTTGTTCCGGCTTTGAACTGTTTTCGAGGCCGACGATGGAGTGGGGAAGCTCCGACAAAATTGCCATGGACGTTTGTCTTTCTACACTGGTTCCTGTGGCAAGCATCGACCCCCTGCAGGAGCCCCTGTACCTCGCCTTAGGTGTGGCCCAATCGAGGCCAGTTTTAGCGTTGCTCCCACTCAACGCGTCCGTCGTATGGGTCCCTGCCCAACACACGCTTCCAATTGATGACGGCGAAGACCAGATGGCCAAATACCTTGCCAAAGCCTCAACGGGTCTTGACCAGAGTCCATCAAGTCGTGCACATGCTACTTTTGCATTCATCGGCATCACGTTGCTGGCAGCCACCTGGCTGCGCCTAGCTCAGCGTGGCCATGTTGTCTGGATGCACGGTCAATTCCCCGACGTTGTCGTCGAAATATTTGAGCGCACTGCTGCCAAAAAGGGAGTTCGCATTTTCCGTAGTTCGACTTCATCGTTGCCTCTCCTTTCCGGTTCCCGCGTCAAACAGCTGCACCCCCACACGCCTGCGAGAGTGATCCGCGACGCGCTGCCTGGACGGGTCGTTGCTATAATTACAGCCGGGTCACCAGACGAAGGACCTGAAAAGCTACCCCCGAGCTACCGGTCAGCCGTTCACGTCGACAAAGTAATCTGCGGATCTATTTTCAGCCCTCCCGGGTTGCCCGAGTGGGAATATCATCAGGGCGCTACGGCCGAATATCTTTTCGGCGTGCTGGATTTAAAGGCCACCGTCCAGGGTACAAGTGGGATAGCCAGTGATGCCATGCTAACCTTAACCAGGACGTACACGCTCCAAGATGTCGAGGAACTGGCCCTTGGCCAGGCATTTTCAATCCCAATGCTAGATTGGCAAAATGATAAAATGCAAAGGTAAAACCCTTTGTTTTTTTTCTTCTCATTTTCAGCTTCATCATAACCTATGCGACCTCGGGTCCTTTTCTCAGACCGCCTCTTATTCCTCACTTATTGTTTCGTTCTCACTTTCAGGTGTCAAGTAGTTGTGACGAATTTGCTGACCTGACTGCCCCTGACCATCAAAATAGACCGCAATCACAAGAGAATGCCCAATTGGCGTGCCGCGTTCAACCCTTGGTTGGGAGCCATCTTTTCCGTCACGACCGAAGCTACCTCCTGGTCGGACTCACAGGCGAGGTCGGCCTATCTCTAGCCACCTGGATGATACACCAGGGCGGTGCCAGACACATTGTGCTAGCGAGCCGGGATCCCTGCGTCAGTCACGACTTTATCCGGGATATGGCCGATCGGTACGAAGCCAAAGTAGTCGTACGCGCCATGGACGTTGGCGACTTTACCAGTGTACAGCAAACAATCGACGACATTAGAAACAATCCAGCCTTGCCACCCCTCGCCGGTGTTTGCAATGGTGCCATGGTGCTTGATGACGGTCTTTTTCACAGCCTTGGCGTGAAGCAAGTAGTCGCAGCACTCAAGCCCAAGGCGGATGGCAGTCTAAACCTCGACCGGGCTGTTGCGCAGCTAGAGAGGGAAAGTGGCCCTCTCGACTTCTTCATTATGACAGGGTCCACGGGCAGCGTTATTGGTACTCCGGGCCAGTCCAACTACCACATGGCAAACCTGTTCATGAAATCCTTGGCTGTAGACCGCAAACGCAGGGGTCTCGCTGCTTCCGTCCTGGATATCGGCCTAATTTCCGAGCTCGGCTATGTGGCGCGCCAGGACGTCTCTGTCCATCGAAATATGCGTAGCATGAACGTGTTTGCCATGTCCGAGGACGAGGTTCACTTGATACTTGCAGAGGCAATTGTTGCCGGCCGTGCCGGCCAGGAGACTATCGGCGATGCCGAGGTTATAACTGGTCTCCAGGAGAGCCGAAACGAGGCGGACCGGCCGTTCTGGGCAGGCGAACCTCGATTTTCTTTCTTCGTAAAGGAAAAGCCCAGAACAGCCATCCTGGGTCATGGTCTCTCTCAGGCTACGGGCGATACTGAGCCTATGGGTTCTTCGCCCCTCGACGATCTCCGTACCACACTAGCAACCGCCTCCGCGGCCACGGATGAGGCGACGCTTATCGTCAAGATCAAGGCAGCACTGGCCCAAAAGCTGGAGAACTTGTTACAACTTCAACCTGGCTCCATTAACATGGAGGGTTCACTGATCAGTTTCGGTATTGATTCATTGCTAGCCATGGAAGTTGGCTCGTGGCTGCGCAATACAGTCGGCGCAGAGATCTCGGTACTGCAGATCCTTGGGGGTGCCACTGGTGAATCCATCTGCTCGTCCTCTGCGGCCAGCTTGCTGTCAAAACTAAAAGTCCGAGCCGCTGGAATCCCCAGCCCTCAACCTTACCTCGAAACTACCGAAATGGACATTTTCTCGTCTCCAAACACACTCACAACCAAAGCCTCAGACTCCGACAGCTCGCCCACGGCTATCACACCCTTGACGCAACTATCTCATACTTCAGACTGGGAGACTGGCGACCTTGCTTTTGATCTCAACAATCATGGGGAAGGGACAGATTTACAGCAGCCCTGTACTGTCCAACGAACAGTTCGCATGTCTTTCGGCCAGGAGCGCTTGTGGTTTATGCACCAGTTTCTGCAGGATCCGACTACATACAACGAGACGGCCATGTACGAGTTAAAAGGATATATGGACCACAAAAGGCTGCAAAAAGCGTTTGAAAATATTACCAGACGCCACGAGATTCTCAGGACCTGCTTTTACACTGATCCTGATACGGACTTGCCAATGCAGGCCGTTAGGACCGTTTCAGCCTGCTTCTTTCGTTTTGTGAATGCTCAGGAAGGCTTTGATGAACAAGCCAAGGTTATAGATTTGGAGTATAAAGCCATCAAGGAGCGCGACTGGGACCTTGAGAACGGGGTCTGCACAGGTGTCACACTAATCCAGCTAGCTCATGACCGACACGCGTTTATCATTGGCAGCCACCATATTGTCATGGACGGGATGACTTGGATTATACTTTTGCGCGACCTGTCCAGGGAATATGAGCTTGATGGAGAGCCGGCATTGACGCTGTCTCCTCCTCCCCTCCAGTACGCAGACTTTGCAATCCGGCAACGCCATCTCGTTGAACAAGGACATTATGCCGACGACGTTCGGTTCTGGGCCCAAGAAATAAATCGTAGAAGCAGTATGGCTATGCCACTACTCCCCATGGCTTGCGTCTCGACCCGGCAACCCACCAACAGCTACAAAAACGCCACTTCCGAGCGCCTGCTCACAAGCGACGTAGTCTCTGGCATACGCGGAGCTAGCAGCTCGCTGCAAATAACACCTTTTCATTTCCACCTTGGCGTTTTGACGATACTTGTCTGCCGTCTTTCGCGCATGGATGAGGTTTGCATCGGCATCTGTGACTCGGGGCGTGGCTTGCGCAACGAGGGCGAGCCCGACTTCTCTGGCACCGCAGGTTTCTTTATCAACTTTGCACCGGTGGTCCTGTCTGTTTCTCCTGACGGCAACCAGAGCCAAAATACATTTGCCTCCCTCTTCAAGAGGGTCTCCTCCAAGGCCCTGACAGCCCTTTCGCATACCGGCATCCCGTTCGACGCACTACTGGACCAGCTCAAAGTCCCACGCACCTCACGGCATAGCCCCCTTTTCCAAGTGGTCATCAACTACCGCCTAGGCGCTCTATCTCATGGTGACATTGGCGGGTGCCAGGTCAAGTATGTTCGCTCGCATAGCAGCAGGAACCCATATGATCTATGTGTCAACATCACTGAATCTCCCCATGGCGATTGTTTGCTTGAAGTGGTGATGCAAGAGTCACTTTACTCAACCGACGCCGCCGAGACCGTTCTTGAGTCCTACTGCCGGCTGCTTGGGATGGCCAGCCAGAGCCTAGACATGACCCTCGATAATTTAAACATTTTTGATTCCTCGGCCGCCCCCATATCCTCCATTTCGGTTCCACCACCAGACGCCACCGGACCCCCAGTCTGGGCATCGACAATCTCCCGACAAATAGATGATGCAGCAGACGAGTATCGCGACGCACCCGCAATATCGGATGGACACCAGACTTTAACGTACTACGAACTGATGGCAAAGGTAGATAACATCTGTGAATTGCTTCTAAGATCAAAGACAGCTTCGGATGATACAAACTTGGTTTGTGTGCTACTCTTTGAGCCTTCGGCAGATTACGTTGCAGCGCTTCTGGCTATTCTCCGAGTTGCCGGGATTGCCGTGCTCATCGACCCAAGAAACCATAAAGAAAGAATGGCTGCCATGGTTAGCGACTGCAAACCTACCGTCATTCTCCATCACAGCCAGACAGCTGATGTGGCATCATGGCTGTCGACCAAATCTTCAGACTCTAGCCTTGAGCCTTTAGACATATCTTTGGCAGCTTGTGCGCCACGAGCAAGGATCCCCAACAGATCCACAGCCCAAGCTCCCGCCATGATAATATACACTAGCGGCACAACTGGGACGCCAAAGGGCGCTGTGTTGACGCAGGGAAACTACGTCGCCATTTCCGGCTCGATAGCGCATGCCCTCGGCCTGAAACACGGTTCAGAGTCGGTCCTGCAGCAAAGCTCGCCCGGTTTCGACATGTCTCTGGTCCAGATCTTTCCTTGCCTTGCCACAGGAAGCCGGTTGGTAATTGCCTCTCGCGCCCAAAGAGCAGACCCGGCCGCACTCGCCCTGCTCATGGAGAGGGAAAAAGTCACGGTCATGACCGGGACGCAGACCGAGTTCATGCAGATACTTCAGGCCCGGGACGACCCGCGCAACGCTAGCAATTATGATGGCGAGGACCAAATCCTCCAGCGGTGCAAACACTTCCAAACCGCGGCCGTTGGTGGCGAACCCTTTCCAGCGCAGTTGGCCACCCAGTTTGGGCTGCTGGAAAATGCCACAGGCAGAAGGCTTGACGTCTTCCACATGTACGGTCCCACCGAGACGTGCATGGTTAGCAACATTGGTCGCCTTGAGTATTGGGGCACCCACAGTGACGAGCAGAACGAGAAGAGCGGGTTGTGGCCTGTCGGCCCTGCCTTTGCCAATGCCCGTGTGTATATCCTCGACCAAGCGGGTAGGACCGTTCCCAGTGGCTGTTCGGGGGAGATTTACATTGCCGGGGATGGTGTTGGCCTCGGATACCTGGGTCGAGCGGACCAGACCAGTGCAGCCTTTGTCGCTGATACCATTGGTCCCGCCAACACAAAAATGTACCGAACCGGAGACTCGGGCTTTCTCCGCCCAGACGGCTCACTTGTTATCCTCGGACGGATCCAGGACGACTCCCAGGTTAAGATCCGTGGCATCCGCATTGAGCTCGACGAAGTTTCGTCCGTAATAGTCAAGGCGTCTGGCGGCAGGGTTTCCCAGGCCATTACTACCGTTCGCGGGACTGGCGAAAATAAGATGATGGTCTCATTTGCTGTTATGAATGGAAGCAGCAAGCAAGCTACGAAAGACAGTGATGCTGCCTTCCTCGCAACTTTGCTATCATCTCTACCCCTTCCCAGGTACATGTGTCCTACCGCTATCCTGCCTCTGGAGAGACTGCCAACCTCAGCCAGCGGGAAGCTTGACCTTTCTTCCCTGCACCAAATCCAATTTTCACTCACGGCTCCTACTGAAGCAATTAGCGACTCTGCCGACTCTGAGCTGTCAGAGATGGAGAATGAATTGTTATCCATTTGGATGGATTTACTCCCAGATTTAACAAGTCAGGCTCTCTCTTCCGCCGGGTGCACCCCGGACACCGACTTCTTTCGCCTGGGCGGTAATTCCACCACCCTCGTAACCCTTCGCAATGCCATTCGGCGGCGTTGGGGCGTGAACGTTCCCTTGCTTAAATTGTTCGAAGCCACCACTTTACGATCTATGGCCGCTTTATTCCAAAGCTCCAAGTTGAATTAAGTTTATAATGATAGCTACTGATTTCAGAATCTAACCGACGTAGGCGGTTAGAATTTCAAACTTGTTACGCATGTATTTTCGGGGCTTTGCTGCGTTTTAATTTTATTACTGCAGGTTTATAAATCCAAACGAGTTTACCACATTTTTGCCTTCTCTTGCCGCAACCCGGGCAAAGCTAGGAAATTTTGGAGAGCTACCTTAGCGATTGCTTACTCGATATACAGCTTTCCAAGGATACTATCTCTTTTAACTTGCACCCCGACGTGGTATTTCTTTTTCAAAAGGCGCCATTTTGATTAATAGGATGGCCGTTCGCAAACAGTGCCTCCCCGGCCTCAACACCAAGAACAAGGTCGTTCCTGTCGAGATCGAGGTCCCGCCTGTCACCTTTTGTAAGCTTCTAAAGCATTAACTAAACTATTTCAAACCAGTTTTTGATTAAAGCCTCGATCAAATCGCGTGACTTTTGCTAGCAAAGACCCGGCAGGCACATCGTGGCATTGTCGCTGAATTAGTGAGTCAGCTTTGTTGACTGGACGGCGCTGCACTTTTTTTTGAAAGTTTACTGCCCAGAAAATTTCGACAAGGTTGATGGATATGCATCGGCGCTGAGGTAAGCTAAGGCGCAATCTTCCCCTTAAGCTGACGGGTATGGAGAAGCAGATCTGGCAGCGGCATGTCCTGTTCGAACCGCCAGTACATGACACCCAGGATGACGATAAACACATTGGTACGTGGGCCAATAGTGCGACGCTTGGGGCTCGGGTGCGAGGCTATGCGATCAATCCTGCGGCCTATTTGCCCCTAGACACTGGCAGGATATGTCCTAACATCGGCCAGGGCGGACAGGAGTGTGTTAATTTTGAGAGCGAAATTGGAAATGCTTGTAAAGGTGGAAATGTCGACAACTAATTCATGCTCCCATTCACACAATTTATTCTTCCATAGCGCTCCCGCCTTAGTGGAGCAGCGGTCATAAAAGCGAAAAGGATACTGCGGCCAGTCGCTTTAACCAGGACCGCTCCCGGGCCACGGGAGCCAGCCCCTTGCGTCGACGACAAGGCGGGAAAGTGCAAGTGCAACGGAAGCCAGCTGAACTGAAAGCATTAAAATGATATGCAGTGCTTAATGGACTTTCCCAGCTAACTTTACTGATGAGGCCGTGGTTTGTTTTGCATATTCAATTGGATTATTACCGTCCGAAATGAAGGTGGACGTCGGAGATGCTGGGGCCCGTCTTGGCTGGAAAACGGATATCTAACGTGCTTCACAATTAACGCGTCCAATGGTTTTACTACGTTGATGTTTGTGGGACTTTTAGGCCCTTACAAACTAATAAAGGAAATATATCAAGTTTTAAATTCCAAATTGAAACTATATATAACGTGGATGTACATGACCCGGATCAGGACATGACCCGGATCACTTTTCAAAACGCGTTTATTTCCAACCTGAATTACAACGCCAGCGTTGCTTATTTAACCTCAATGCAATCGGAATTATATACATCAAACATTTCTTCATCCTCCTGACAGGTGCGCGAATTATGTCCGGTATTACCGCAATTGTTACAGCGCCGTTTGGTGGTATATTACGTATTATTTCCTTCCCCATTTTTACCTTTTTGCTCCTGTATCGAACCATTATCGTTTTTCAATTGTAACAAATTTTAAATTTTTTATACCGTAAATGATCCTTTTTCGCGGATACGTGTTTTTTTGGCCCTGCGTCGTTTGCTAAACGTTTCGTTAATTTTCCGAAAGCTGTGATTTTCTGTTTTAAAAAATGTAGTTCGATAAACAATTAATTTTAATCTTTTTACCAACTGTTTTACAGTTTTAAAAATTGGTGTAAAAAAGCTATTTTGGTAACGGCCAATTCGAATTTTAACAAACGTTAATTAACAAATAGCTTTTATCGGGTTATACGGCGTTTAAAAAACCCAAAATTCGGTGGTGGGAAAAGTAGGTTTTTTGGGTAAAAGCGTCCGTAATTTAACATCCAGTTTAAATATAACCGTTTTCGGGTTATGGGAAATAATTCCAACTTTTCGAAAACCCCCAGCTATATTTTCTTTTGTTATAAATTTTTTGTAAACCGTTGCAAAAGCCAAAAAAAAATCGACTTTGCCGATATTAGTAATGTGGGCCCGGATAAAATTGTTAATTTTTTAACCGTACGCCCGTTTTAAAGCACTAAATACTCCGACGTTAAGTGGTTGGGTAAGGTAAAATAAATAAGCAGGCAGGTAAAACGGAATAATATTGTAATTTTTGCAATAGCTTTCGAATTTTGGCGATTGGTAGCTAATATACCCATTAAATACCAATATCCGATATGCGCCTTTTGTCCGCGATTTTATATAATAATCGAAATACCGAACCCAATCCAGGCCTGTTTCGTTATTTATCCATCCATTGGAAATAATTTTTATACGCCAAAATGCGGGAAAACCGTCCTTTATATACCAATTCGCGAAATGGTGAACGCTTTTAACGATAAAATATAGGGGTATATCGTAATCGTCGCCACTAATATAGCAAATTGCAGTCGCCCATTTTCGATTGCCAGGCTGTACTTTTTTGCTTTTTCCGCGTTTTTCGGACCCGGTTACAATTATATGGCCGCAAATTTAACCCATTATAAAACCGATTTCGTCGAAATTGTAAATGTCGCAGTCCTGGATGCCGTATTTGGCCTTTATATTGGCTATTAAACGAAACCACGCGTTTAACGCGTCAAAATTTTCGCAAAAAGCCCTTTGGAAATTATAGGCGCGAAAAAAACGCGTTTTTAATTTTATACGTCGTTAAATAAAACGATTTGCCCAACGAATTCCGACTGGTCGCGCGTTCCGCGCAACGAAAATATGGTCGGTTATCGCGGCCACGTTAGCAATTTGGGGCGGAAATTTTCGGAAATTTAGGTTCAATATATATCGGACAATCATTTCCTTTTCGTTTTGCGTTAAAAGTTAATTGCCTGGCCGACGGTCGGCCAAAAAAACGCGACCGTTTATTCGGGCGTGTAACGTAAAAAACGGTATATTATACCGTTTCGCCGCCGCTCGAATGCTAATTTTTATAGCCGATCGAAAGTTTTTTAGCGCAAAATTAATTTGGGATTCACGGTTTGGCGATTCCATTGTTGGTGGTGGAAAAAACACGTGTCGAAATGAAAAAATGGTCAATGTCGGAAAAATGATCCGGGTCATGTCCTGATCCGGGTTATGTACATCCACGTTATACCAAGTTAAAAAAGAAACATGTTCTAATGCAAGTTTATTTATAACTGGGCGAATAATAATACTGGCTAATACATAAATAATGTCTATCATATACCATATAATTATTCAATTGAATAAAGCTTAGGCATAAAACTTAGGTGCTTCACTAAGTAATTAATAACATTAACTTACTCGCTTTAATGAATATAGTAAACTTCAAATGCTATTATGAAAAGAGTGACAAAACAAAATATTTACCAAACAAACAATTTACATAAGCCTATTTATAAAGCTCTGCTGAAAGGATACCACTTGCATGAATTTATATGCTTGGTATAAATAACTAACTTTTAATATAAATCTGTCCAACCTTTCCCTTTCTCCGTCCACCCATGAAACCGTAAATTTTATATAAGTTTTTTATCCTGACTTTTATTAATTAGTAGATATTTTCCTGGCAGAAATGTATAGCCTTAGAACTAGAAGACTACAATGCAATTCGGATATATTTTCACACTGGCCACTGCCGTCGGCATCGCTACTCCTGTCATGGCGGCAACGTGCCTGGTTGAAATCGTGCACTATGATGGTACAAGGAAAATCATTAATCAGATCAAACGTTGTCAACCCCCGGCAGACAAGGTTGTATCTGGACGCGACGAACCTGATAACTTGAGCAAGAAAAAGGGCTACCGCTTTTGGGTTAAAGTTGATGCGGAATGCAAGAAGGCTACTTATGTCGGTGGTAAGATGCCTGCAACTAAACACTCTATGGAAGCTAGATGGGAATGATGACCGGTTATGGGTATGATTAAAAAGTGCTGTATTCGCAATAAATAGTGCAGCTATCGATAGTCTTATAAGTCAAAAAATTTATAAACGAAGTGCTAGTTGCTCTGTAGTGCTTTGCCCTTTCCCGGTCGGCCCAACTCCCATTTTAATTAGTTGGCCTTTTTCACGTGTTTACCTTTTTCTGCCTTTATTTCAATAGCCAGTTCTGCCCCTACGCCGATCAACTCGGTCGTGAGCTCCTCAAAAGCCGATTCAAGATACAACACCTGGCCGAGTTTAAACACCCCCAAAGCGCCAACTCCATACACCTTTGCAACAAAAATAAGGCTACATCGAGCAGATCGTTTTGCCTGGGGGCTGCCGCTCTTAAGCACCACGAAGATGAAATCAAACTGTAAAGAACTGCCAACCATGTGTTCTTCATAGCAGAGCACCTCAATCTTGGTTGTGGTGAACTGACGCATTCCCTCTCGTGTTAACGGCTACTCTCATTCTGGCTTTAATATAACGTCATTTATCAGTACCCCGGCCATATCAGTACCCCGGCCACTTTTCCAACCGGCCAAACTCCCAACGTCAATTATAACGCCAGCTTTATTTAATTTACCTCGATACAATCGGAAATATATACATCGGACATTTCTGCATCCTCCTGACAGGTGCGTGCATTGTGCCCTGTATTCCCGCAGTTGCTACAGCGCTGAACGGTCGTTAACCTTCCAATAGAACGACCCCTATTTTCACGTTCTTCCTGCTGTACCTGTTCCGTAACGTTCTTTTGTTCTAACAAACCTTGTATTTCTCCAACCGTTGCTGACCCTTCTTAACGGATTTGTGTTTTTTTGGCCCTTCGTCGTTTGCTAAGCGTTTCGTTAGCCTTCCGAAGGTTGCGGACCTTTGTTTCGAGAAGTGTGTTTCGATAAGCAAAAGATTCTAATCCCTTCGCCAATTGCTTTACTGTTTCGAAAATAGGAGTCGGAGAGCTGCTTTGATGACGGCTAATTCGATTTTTAACAAACGTAAATTGGCAAACCGCTTCTGTTGGGTTGTGTGGCGTTTGAGAAACCCAAATATCGGTATTGGGAAAAGCAGGCTCTTTGGGTGACGGCGTCCGCAATTTTATATCCAGCTTGGATATAACCGTTTCCGGATCGAAAGGGATAAGTCCGGCCCTTCGGAAACCTTCGGCCATATTTTTTTTCGTCATTAACTTTTTATAGGCCGCTGCAAAAGCTAAAAAGAACTCGACTTTGCTAATATTGGTGATGTGGGCCCGGATAAAGTCGTTGATTTTTTGACCGTACGCCCGCTTTAGGATACTGAATATTCCTACGTCAAGTGGTTGAGTTAGGTGAGATGAATGAGCAGGCAGGCAAAGCGGAATAATGTTGTGATCTTTGCAATAAATTTCGAATTCGGGCGACTGGTGGCTGCTATGCCCATCGAGTACCAGCATCCGATATGCGCCCTTTGTCCGCGATTTCGTACAATTGTCGAAATGTTGGATCCATTCCAGGCCTGTTTCGTTGTTTGTCCATCCATTGGGGGTAGGTTTGATACGCTAGGAAGCCGGAAAACCGCTTTCTATATACCAATTCGCGAGATGGTAGGCGCCTTTAACGATAAGAAATGGAGGCACATCGTACCCGTCGCCACTAATGCAGCAGATTGCCGTAGCCCATTCTCGATTGCCAGGCTGTATTCGTTTGCTTTTTCCGCGTTTTTCTGACCCGGCCACGACCATATGGCCACAAATCTGGCCCATTATAAAGCCGGTTTCGTCGAAGTTGTAAATATCGCAGTCCTGGATACCGTATTTGGCCCTCATGTTGGCTACTAGTCGAAACCACGCGTTTAACGCGTCAGGATTTTCGCAAAGGGCCCTTTGGAAGTCGTAGGCGCGAGAAAAACGCGTCTTTAGCTCTGTACGTCGTTTAACGAAGCGATAAGCCCAAAGCTTGCCAACCGGTCGCGTATTCCGCATCGCGAGGATATAGTCGGCCATTGCGGCCACGTCAGCGATCTAAGGCGGAAATCCTCGGGAATCTAAGTCCAATATATACTGGACGATTACCTCCTCTTCGCTTTCCGTCAATTTTTGCGCGCTGGGCCGACGATTGGCCAAAGCAGCGGCGCCGTTTATTCTGTCTTGTAGGGTCGTTCGGGCTACATTGTAAGTTTTGGCGACTTTTCGAATGCTGGACTTTTTGTTAGATCGAAGCTCATTTAGTGCTAGTATAATTTGCGCTTCGCGATTAGAAGATTCCATTGTTGATGGTAGAAAAAGCGCGTGTCGCAATTGAAAGATGGTGTTGAGCTCAAAAGTGGCCGGGGTACTGATATGGCCGGGGTACTGATAAACCACGTTAGCGGTCCTATGCCAGGGGAACCATCCACATCGCCTTTCTAGCTTGACACCATCCGTGGGACCTAGCCTTTTGTAAGCGGTCATCAGTGAAGGGCTGGAGGAGGGGGTCCCATTTCTTACTCAAAAACTCCAAAGTGTGGGAGTGTTTAGCAAACTGGATGGAGTCCAAGCACTTGAACAAGTAAAGAATCGAGCATTCGCTATAAACACCTGCTTCTATTTTAGCTATGCAACGAGTAATGGGGCACCTCTCTATCCAACCAAGCATCGTTGGGCCATCAAAATTCTTTTATTGCAGAGCGATGCGTTGCGGTATTGGCAGGAGCGCGTCGTATATCTTGACCAAACTAGAAAGAGCTTCTAGTCTAATATAGTTGTCACGGAAAAGCTATGATAAAATCTCCCTGTGCTTTGAAAGAGAAACCGAGACGTACACGAATCCAGGTAATACGGAGAGCCCGAGGTTACCCAAACGTTGGCAAACAGCAAGATATTATCGTAAATATACGTGACATTGGACCAATAGTTGGGCGATTATATTATCCTTCAATGTCTTGGCGTGCGGATAAACTTGGTGCTTAAGCAAGCTATGCAGCAGTACGTTGACCTGCGTACCAATGTGCAGTTGCGATAATTAATTCTACCTTGAAACACAAATGTTTCGCAACATTGCCGCCAACGTTTGACAGGTCGAACCTGTTTGGCACAATCCATCCTTGCCAGGCATCGAATTGCCACCTTGAACGGCGCTCATCTTCGAGATACAGGCCGCACATGGCTGTAATTTGCGCACAGTCCTAAGCTCGCTGTGAAGTAACTAACGCCCCAGGCCCATCTGGACCGCCGGTGGGACTTGCACCCAGGCGGGTGGCCAATGAGGGCCTCCAGGATGCGTCTCAACAGCCGAAAAACCGACAGTCTAAGCATGCTCTGCCCGAATCCACCAAGGGCATGAAAATCCTTTTGGCAAAACTTGGGCTACGCCATCGTCCGGTCGGAGATGGCTCAGCTGAGGATGTTTTTCGTCCTAGGGACTTGTGGCTTGGAAAGGATGTCTACAGGCCGTCCGCATCTCTGCTGGGCGACCGGTCATAAGCGACTCGTTCTGTACAGGTCAATGAAACGGCAAAAGCCCACGATCCTGCTCAGGCTGTCAACACCGGTTCATCAGTAGCGTTCTCGGCTTCCAACCACGAGCCGATACCCGAGATCCAGCAGCCGTTGCGGACGAACTCGTCGCCATCCTTCGGCTTCCTGAAATTCCATGGTTTCGCGACCATATCGTCGGTGGGGATTTTATCCTCCCTGCCGCCAGCGGGATCAGCATGGCTATTGAGACCATGAAGCAGCTGCAGTAAAAGCAATTGATGCGGTCGACGGTTACCTCTTTTATCGGGCTGTCGTTCCATACCTTCTTTTTAATATGACGCAGTTGGCGCTGACCCTGTCTCCGGTGCTCAAGAACTTATGCTACAGCGCGACCGCTGCCGTCAGTCGCTTCTCCGGGTCCTACTAGAGCAGGCCTGCCAGGAATTTGTAACATTATGGGTCTGCCGTTGTTGTATTTTCCATACCTTTCCCGTCGATTGAATCCGAGTTCCAGTACTAGGTCTTGGATGAGTAGACTGTTCTGGGGAGTAGTCGCCAACGTGTTTGGTCGGAAACAAATCAAAATAACAGACATCTTGTCAAGAGATTATAGTGCAAAGGGCGGAACCAGCATTGATTACTAAATGTCCTTTTTTACAGCTTATAATAGTACTGGCAAGAAACTGTTTGACCAAAGGGTTCAGCACCCTGCGGCCGCCGGCGGTCTTGGTATTGTGGCATTGGCACTGCAAGACGTTGCAGGACGGGAAACCTCCGAACGCCTCGGGCAGTGCGCCGCTGCCGCCGGCATTTATAATTGACTGATGCATTGCCCTTTGCCAATGTCACCAATGGGGCTGTGAAGCTGTCATTATGACGAGCATTGTCGAGCTGAGGAGGAGGCTTTATCGGTTTACCTTTCCCCACAGCCTGTTTAGTCTGGAGCGACTCGCCCAACTTCCAAGTCCCTGCCAGCCCGACTGCGAACCTTAACAAGGGTCTGTTAGGTAGTTTCTAGTCGCCCCGAACGTGTTTCTGTTCGTACGTGACATGAGCAAGTAATAATCCGAGCTCGAAGCCATCGCAACAGCGTATACGTTGATGAAACGCTGCAACAACGCCAAGGGTGCTTGTATTCGTGCCTGTATTCGCAAGCTTGGTATGAGCCAATAGAAAACAGCAAAAGATGGCGCTTGGCTGGAACAACAAGTCGATCTAGCCAAGAGCAGTGGAGAAACGCAGCTACTAGTGTCTTTACGACACGGAACTGGGATCTTGTAAAAGCGTCGTCGATCGCATACTTTCCTGCGACTTATTTCCAGGCAGCCTGCTCTACGCAGGTTTACCCCGGAATCCGATGCAGACTCGAGAAAGACGCGAAATCACAGCTTCGAGGACAAATTCGAAAAAAAACACCCGCAAACATTCATCGTCCGAGGAACAGGTTGAGCAACTACGAACAAAAGAAATGTCGAAACAGTTTTAAAGTCTAGGTTTGAGATTTGCTGTCCGCACTGTAAAAATGTTATCGTTACCAGTTAAAAAAAAATAGGGGGCCTACTCGCCCCGCTGGAAATGGAGAAAACTGCAGCAGCTTTGAGGATAACGATAAGGGGGCTTAACTTGAGCCTCCGGATGTGGCAGTGTAAACCTTTCCGTTGGTAAAAACTGGATCTGGCGCTAATTGCAGCCAAATATTGGTGGATACGCTACAGTGGACAAAAAGCCTATCAAGGGCTTTTAGCTTGCTCGGGCAAATGTTAGAATCGGCCGATTGGGTGTGGGTCAAGATTACCGGTGGGTATATAGTAGGTCTGGCCTAAAACCAGCGTTCCAGCCTTCCGTCGAATATTGCCATTTGTAAAAACAAATTCTAACGTAATTTGATATTGGCCATCTGCCATAGCTAAACTCCTTCCACGCGGGATAGCCAGCCCTAGGTTGTTGAAGTCATAAGCCTGTACATTTGGTAATCATGTTATGCGCAGCTCTTCCGCGTGGCCGCGGGACTACTTATATGGTTTACGCATGCTAATATGGCCCTTTCTACTTGCCATTGCTACCTCGAAGACCTGGTAAATCACCCAAGAAACAGTGAATCAATGTCACGCCGTCCGGATGCTTGCACTGGAAATTCTGTCATATCTACTCCTCGGCCACTATCTTCTCCACGAGTACTTCTGCTGCTGAAAAATTCCCCTCTCTCTTTCTCTGTTTTTATATTTTTTTCATTTTCAACGCAAAACGCTTGTGGCCAACCACTGATAAGGCCCATTGCATTATTATACTATTAGTTGTTACTTTTTTTTCGTCACCGGTACCGGTGTGCTACAAACCGTGGCTTAAGCTGTTGGGCACTGGGAAAATCGGAAACCCCAAATTCAATACCAGCACAACTTACCGAGTCAATGTTAAGCACCTACCTTCGTCCGGAACTTTATTTAGGGTATTAAATCTTCGAGGTCCGATCACCAGATCCGTTAGAGTTTTGTTCACACATGTTATGACTCAACAAGTCGGACCAGTTTGACAAGCCCAGATTTATGTCGGAATTTCCAACTTGTTCCAGAGTTTATGTCAAATTGCTTTACTTAAATAAATTCATAAATGCTTGACCAATTAATCGCCACCCCTTCTGGCTACTATTATCAGGTCTGTGAACTTCCAGGCACACCTAACAAAATAAATAACATTTGGAGTAGAAATGAAATACTCACTTCCAAATGCAAGGCTCGGTGAGCAAGATTTGGCAGGGAAGTCTGCCATAGTCACGTAAGTTTAAATTGTATTTATAAAGCAAAGATTCTTCTCGGGGGCTAACAGCTCTTTTCTGTCCGGCAGTGGGGCATCCAGAGGCCTTGGACGTGGAATAGCTCTCAATCTTGCCTCTCGGGGAGCAAGTGTACTCGCCACTTGCTCCAGTGAGGCCTCGCTCAACAGGATATCATCCCTACAGGATGAGGTCAACAGTCTTTTTGAAGAAAGCAACAACCCCAAGCTTGATCCGCCGCGGATAATTGGCGTAGTTGCACCCCTGACGGAGCCCACACGGTGTTCCGAAAACATCCTGGCCGCCGTCAAAGAGAACCTCGACGCGAAGGTTAATATACTGGTGCAAAATGCAGCTCTGCAAGAGACGATGCCGATAGAGGCGGTAGATGATCACCACGTCCGACGGATGCTCACAGGAAACGTTACCACTGCTGTTATGCTAGTGCAGGCTCTACTTCCACATTTCACCCCAGACAGCCGCATCGTCAACATCTCTTCTGAAGCGGCGCGGCAGAACCAGCCAGCTGGAGTGGCCCTGGTCTATGCGGCCACCAAAGCGGCGCTTGAATCAATGACGCGCGTTTGGGCCGATGCTCTTGGCACCAGATCCGGCATGGAAAGGACCACAGTTAACTCGGTCATCGTTGGAATCACCAAGACAGGCGACACACCCAACGGGCTGCCTGAAGGTCTGCCGGATATTGAACCGGTACGGCAAGTGATCAAGGAAAAAATGGCTGCCTGCAGTGTTGGCAACAGACTGGGGGAGATGGAAGATGTTGTCGACATTGTTGGGTGGTTGTGCTGTGAAAAAAGCCGGTGGGTGACTGGTAGTGCTGTTTGTGCCAATGGGGGTACCAGCAAGATTCTGTAGATGACGGTATCGAGGTTTGCATGGGAGACTGAGAAACGAGCACTCGCTTGGAACTCTAACAGTTAAAAACAAACATATCATCTATAATTTGGTCTCATATAACTTGACGCATGGCAGTCGAGCTTGGTTTTGTTGCTTTACGGGAATCATCCTCAAAAACATATCTTAGATTCTCTGTAAGCCCTAGTACACAAGCACCTCGGTTATGAAAATGACAAAACGTGACAATAGTAAGGAGAAACATGCAAACGAAAACAAGGTCATCAATGCTGATGCTCCCTCTCATAATGAATCGCAACAAACCTGCAGAGATACAAACTGGGGTTCCCCTTCGCGGCCAGTTTGGGAGGGGGGGGGGCGGAAAAAAGGCCAGGCCTGACATGGTCAAATAAGCTTTATAGCTAAGGTAGGTAGATAATCGCGGAATAAAGCATCGTTCCGAACACCAAGCTTAAATTATTGAGCATTCCGGAATACCTCTCCGAGAGGTCTCCGTGAAAAACAAAGTCGCCAATGACTCGCAGCTAACGGGCAAGCCCTCCCCAATTACTACTAGTGCATCTTCTGTATCGAATATGCAGCAATCGTTCAAGATTTGTCCCCCAGTAGAACAGCCTACCATTTAGAATTTCAGTTTCACAGGCTCACTTCAAGTTAGGGTCAGTTCCTTGGAGTTTGACCAACCCCTTGGCTTGATCTCATCAATTTTCTGTCGTTGTTACCTTTCAGTATACGGGCCCTGCAGCTAAATTATCCCCCAACATAAGTGGCAAATACGGACGGCGTTATCAGTTTCAGAATGTCGACAACTATTCTGGCCACATATGGCGGAAGTATATCGTCGACCAATATGAACCAGGCAACAATAGCTTCATGGCTGCCAATAGCAGCGTCACTAGTAGGTAATTGTCCGCAATCTGTTGTCGATTCTACAGGGAGTTTGCTCACGAACCCTAGTGTCTCGGATACTGGTTACTCAGAATCATCTACCGCGTAACCCTTCATCCCTATGCAAAGTACCCAGGTCCCAGATTTGCTGCCATCTCGGACTTGTGGTACGCTTATCATTGGTAGGTTCACTGTCTTTCGACATTTCTTCTAATCCTGCCGATTACTAACATTATTAAGGTTGACAGGCCGTTGGCCATGGGCTGTTGAAGGCGCATTTAGAAAGCATGGCGATATAGTACGCATTGCACCCAACGAGATTGCGATATTTGGGTACAAGGCAATAGTGGGTACGTTCTTTTCCCAGAGGAGAAAGTAATCCTTGGCTGAATAAGGCTGACCGAAACCCTTTAGATGTTTTAACACCCGGTCGGATGGACGACTCAAAGGCATTCCTCAAGACCGAAGAGCTAGGCGCCCTTGCTGGAAAGCACAAAGGCTTTGCAGCAGATACAGACCCAAAGATTCACCGAAATATAAGGAAGATATTGGAGGCCAGTTTCAGCGTTAATGCCATCAAAGAATGGCAGGAGCCGATCCTACATAAACATTTTGACCTATTCATCCACATGGTTGAAGAAGCTTCGAAACGTGGCGCCATCAACCTGACTGAGGTTAGGCACAGAAAAAGTAAACCACCATTTTTATTACAAGGACATTTGGGCTAATATAAAAATTCTATGGAGCAGTGGACCGAATGGCTGAGTATCGACCTTGCCGGTGACCTAACATTTGGGCATGACTATGGCAACGTAAAGAATGGTAAGTTTCTACCCACCTTGCAGGTTGTTTAAGTATATTAGGTGGCAATTAATCTTGAGGACGTCTTGAATAGGCAAAGCTGGGGACTTTCTGGAGATCTTTTCCAAGCTCAGTTTCTGGGGCACCGTGAACCAAGTGTCGGCTCGCTTCCCAATCCTTTATCCTTTTATTCTTATCGTTATGAGCCCCGGGCTTGCAAAGATTGCACCAAAACTTCAACGCATCAACAGCGAATACATTTCCAATAGGATTAGGAACCGCGACAAACTTGCCCACGAGGATTTCATGTCGCCGCTAATACCAAAAGAAGGACAGACGCCCGAGGTTGACTATCTCGTCGCGCAAAGTTTGAACATAGTCATAGGTAATGCCGAAGCCACCTCAAATATGTTGACGGTGGCCGTGCACTTCCTCGGTATTCACCAGGATCGTCGAGAGAGATTGATTGGCACATGAGATCCGAGGCCGTTTCGCTTCATTCAATGACATTGTTTCTGCAGACGTGCAGAATATTGTCTGGCTCAATGCCGTTGTCAACGAAGGACTTCGACTGGCTACCCAGGGTACTTCAGGTCTCCCGCGAATCAGCCCGGGGGCTATAGTCGACGGGCATTTTGTTCCAAAAGGGGTAAGCATAATTCGAGTTTGCTTATGCGTACCCAAGATAGTTTTCAAATGGGCTCCTTCTCATTCACTTCCACCACTTTAGTACCGAGTACAAACCAGCTTCTGGGCCGTGTTTCATTCAGAGCGATATTTCGCAAAACCCAGGGAGTTTTGGCCAGAAAGGTGGCTCCCAAAGGATCATCCGGATTACGATAATACTTTCGCCAACGACCAGCTTACTGTATACCAACCATTTAGTCTCGGCACTAGAGGCTGCATTGGGCGCAAAACGGGTCTGGTCCAGGCCCAACTGATGCTCGCAAAGCTTCTTTGGGCGCTGGACTGGGAGCACTGCAACCAAGATAAAGTCGACTAGGAGCGAGATTTGAGAAGGTATGCCATGAATCAGCTACCGCATATATTCGTTCGTTTCCGGAAACGGTCAATATAAAACCGCTGGAAACCCGGCTGCGTGTATACACCTAAGTCCAGTGCTGGCCGCACTGTTGGTGAATATTCTACATGGTAGTTGTACTTTTAAATTGGTCAATACTTAATTTCGATTAAAGGACGATTACACTTGTTTGGAATTGAAATTTATCCAATAATGTTAAAATTCCATAAAATAATTCAGCTCTATAACCGCAGGTATAAATGGTGCGACAAGTTTATCGATTACCTAACGTAATTCATCAATACCCGACGCATTTTTCCTCCACTATACCATTCCGAACTCCAATTGCAACGCCAACATTGTTTATTTTACCCCAATATAATCGGAGCTATATACATTTGACATTTTTTCATTCTTTTAACAGGTGCGTGCATTATATCCTATTTTACCGCAATTGTTACAACGCCGTTTAATCGCCAATCGTACATTATTTCCAACTTTATTTTCACTTTTTTCCTCCTATATCGGATTATCCGTATTATTTAATTGCAATAAATTTTAAACCTTTTATATAATAAATGCTTTTTTTCGCGGATACGTGTTTTTTTAATTTTAGGTCGTTTGTTAAATATTTCGTTAATTTTCCGAAAATTGCGGATTTTTGCTGATAAAAATGTAATTTGGTACGTTATTCCGTCTATAGTTTTTACCAATTATTTTACAATTTTAAAAATAAACGGTAAAAAAACTATTTTAATAATAATTAATTTAAATTTTAACAAACGGTAATTAAAAAACGGTTTTTGTCGGGTTATAAAACGTTTAAAAAACCTAAAATTCGGTGGTAGGAAAAATAAGTTTTTTGGGTAAAAACGTCCGTAATTTAATATCCAGTTTAAAAATTACAATTTCCGGATTGAAAAAATAATTCCAGCTTTTTGAAAACCCCCAATTATATTTTTGTCACATGCGCCCGACGATTTAACGCATACGTCAATAAATCAAAAGATCTTGCAGTACCTGCGCTTAGCAAATACTTCGTCGGTCCCAATTATAAGGCAATCCACTCTGAACGTGACAATTTTTTTTTGTTATAAACTTTTTATGAACCGTTGTAAAAATTAAAAAAAATCGATTCTACTAATATTAATAATATAGGCCCGGATAAAATCGTTAATTTTTTAACCGTATACCCGTTTTAAAATACTAAATATTCCGACATTAAATAATTAAATTAGGTAAAATAAATAAATAAGTAAATAAAGCGGAATAATGTTATAACTTTTGCAATAATTTTTAAATTCCGGCGATTGGTGGTTATTATATTTATCGAATACCAATATCCGATATACGTTTTTTATCCGCGATTTTATATAATTATCGAAATATTAAATCCATTCCAAACCTATTTCGTTATTTATTTATTTATTTTAATTAATTTTTATACGTTAAAATGCTGGAAAACCGCCTTTTATATACTAATTCGCAAAATGGTAAACGTTTTTAACGATAAAAAATAAGGGTATATCGTTACCGTCGCTATTAATGCAATAAATTGCAATCGCCCATTTTCGATTACCAAATTGTATTTTTTTACTTTTTCTACCTTTTTTAAACCCAATTATAACCATATAACCGTATATTTGGCCCATTATAAAACCGGTTTCGTCGAAATTGTAAATGTCGCAATTTTAAATACTATATTTAGCCTTTATATTAATTATTAAACGAAACCACGCGTTTAACGCGTTAAAATTTTCGCAAAATGTTTTTTAAAAATTATAAATGCGAAAAAAACGCGTTTTTAATTTTGTGCGTCGTTTAACAAAATAATAAATTTATTATTTACCGACCGGTTACGCGATCCGCACAGCAAAAATATAATCGGTTATTGCAATTATATCGGCGATTTAAAACGGAAACCCTCGGAAATCCAGGTCCAATATATATCGGACAATTACCTCCTTTTCGCTTTCCGTCAAATTTTAAATATCAGACCGACGGTCGGTTAAAAAAACGCGACCTTTTATTTTGTAACGGAATATTAATTCGGATATATTGTACGTTTTTACAACCGCTCGGTAATTTAGTTTCGGGTTTAATCGAATGGTTTTAATCGCCAAAATAATTTTTAATTGATTGGTAATAGTTGGTATTTTATGTTGTGGAAAAAACGCGTGGTAAATTTAAAAGTGGTGTGGTGGGGGAAAAATGCGTCGGGTACTAATATGCGTCGGGTATTAATAAATCACGTTATCTCTATTAAATAATTAAAGAATGTGCAGGTTCTTGGACATTTAATTATGTAATGCATATTATATCTATAATTTCGATTGCAGAATGATTGGTCTACAAGGATGATAAAACTCCCGAACATAATTTTACCGGCTAAGCTTTATCCTACAATAATGGTTCACATTTGAATAGGAATGGTGCTCTATCTCAAGGCTCTCAATAAACAATGCTCAACTGGTCTAGTGCCACAAGATGGAGCAAAAGACGTATACAAATGCTTTCTGCAATGTTTTCATTGTCTCTACGGACTATGAATGCCTCCGGATGCAGCCTTGAACATCTTGAACATCTCCCAAGATTTCTCCTGGTTATGACGGGTACCGTCAGACACAAACTCATATGGCTGCTTTCGAATTGTTGGTTCGTCGTCGTGGACCTCTAACACTTGACCAGTAAGCCCTGCATCACCCACAAGGAGCGACACGGCTTTGATCATAGTTGACATTGGCGTCACCACCATGTGTTGGTACATTGCCGGGTCCGGAATGATGTTTGTCACTAGGAAGCGGGGCAATTAGACCCATGGATCCCAAAGAAGGAAGAGTGAAATTGGATAGGAGTCAGGCTTATACTTACCCAGTGCAGCTGGCGCCATGGCATTGATCTGTATCTTGATATCTTCCAGGATCGGGGCAGTTGAACGCACAAGTCCAACGACTCCTGCCTTTGTTCCCGCATATATCGGTCCGACAGGGAAGGGGTATAAAGCAGCGTCAGATGCTGTGCAGACGATTGATCCTCTCGAGTTCCCGCAAAGATCGTTCTTGCTCATGTAGTGAATAGCCAGCTTCACGGCTGATTGAGTTTGTCCCAAATTGATGGTCAGTACACGTAAAACTTTAATCTCAATACAGTATGTTACTTTCAAATATCAGAGCAGAGGGATGTATTCGACGTACAGTATATGACTCCATTCAGGTTTACCGCCACGGACTTGAGATAAGGTTCCTGAGGGGTATCGGGATGAATGATTGCCAGGGCGTTGGACATGCCCTCTGCTATGCCCGCGTTGGCAAAAACATAATCGATGCGGCCGTGTGCCATATAGACTAGGGCAAAAGCCTCGGCTTGCTCTTTCCACGACGAAACATCGCACTGGTAGAATGAAACCTTGGTATCGGGATACTCCAACCCAATATCTGACGCCAGCTTCTCCCCAGCGGATTGGTTAACGTCGAGAATTGCTACTTTTCCTCCCTTGGAGGCAAAGTGCCGAGCTATAGCCAAGCCGATACCACTGGCACCTCCAGTCACAACGACGGATGGGCTTGCGTTAATTGCCATGATTGCTTTGTGTGACTAAGGAGTATCTTGTTTTATCAAGGCCCGAGGCTGACGTCTAGTTTGGAAACAAGCCACTGCAAGTTGACGTGTTTTAGCGTAAATCGTGTAATAACCCTCCCGAATCTTTTTCTTCTATGGCAATTATGCGAAGGGTTGACAATTTTGTACAGTTGCAACCTGTTTTTTTCCTTTCGTTTGTTCCGAGATTGGCTATTCACTCCGATCTGACTCCGAGATAATTATCAAATTTATGGCGTCGTACCAAGTAAGGTAAATGCAGGCTGACAATGATCAAACTTTCAAATCTGACGCAAGTAGGAGCGGAAGCCATATCCTGTCTTTCCGGGGACCGTTGAGACTAGTCATTTGGGTTGGCCAGTTTGCAGGAATCATCCTTCCTTTCAGATAGTTTTTGTTATAAATTGCGGGACAGTCTCTCGGAACAATAAGAACGCTATCTGTATACGGAAACAAGCGGTGTTTAGGTTTTTGTTGGGGTTCCGGTAAGCTTGGTTGGTACAGAGCTAATTCTTTGCCCAAAAGGCTTGTTCACATAAACCACGTTCTCCGAGAGCAGATAAGCTTTTGGCCAAAGAAGTAAAATCCTCCATGTAGTAAATAGCAAGTCAGTAGATATGATGTCAATAGCGTCTCCGAAACTCACAGATTAGAGTGGTAGTAGTGCAGCTTTTTCAAAATCAATAAGGTTTCGTGGGGAGAAGTGGCGATGTTGCGATCGGACATGGTGATGAACGCGGACAACTACAACGTGAACACAATGTTAAAAAGAATATATGCCAGGAGCTATATAGTAGACAGGTTGAACTTGGGATACGTTGAACTTATTATAACCCGTGCGCAATTGGTACTAGAATAGGTATACTTGTTTTAATTTGCCACTGTTTATAATACCTCTTGCCCTCAAATAGACCGGCCCTTGCAAGAATACACTATTTCTTGTCGTCAATTTGTGTTCGCCCATACAATCTGGTAGAATGTCTGCACCGCGCAAAGAAGAGCGCATCCCGATAGCCATTATTGGCATGGGATGTCGATTCCCAGGTGATGCAACCAGTCCCTCCAGATTCTGGGATATGATCAAGAACGGTCAAGGCAAGAAATACCAATCAAGAAAGCGTCCTCTTTTTCGAATCCCATGCTAACATGGATAACAAAAAAAACCAGATGCGTACTCGGCCATCTCTGATCGATGGAACTCTGATGTTTTCCACCACCCCAACAGCAAAAGTCGGGTCAATACGCTAGCCACCAAGGGAGGTCACTTTCTCAAGGAGGATCCGTACAAATGGGATCCGGCATTTTTCAACATCACAGCGGCTGAAGCCAGCGCTTTGGACCCAAAACAACGCATCGCGATGGAGGTCACTTATGAAGCATTTGAAAATGCCGGCCTGCCGATTCCAAAGGTCGCCGGCACCCAAACCGCATGCTACATCGGATCTTCAACGAGTGATTACAGAGACATGGTCACGCGGGACTTCGCAAACTGGCCCAAGTATTACATCCTGGGCAATTGCGAGGAGATGATCTCCAATCGCATATCCCACTTCTTCGACATTCACGGGCCTAGCGCCACCATACAGACGGCCTGCTCTTCGAGTCTCGTGGCCACCCACCTGGCCTGCCAGAGCCTGCACTCTGGGGAGTCTGAGATGGCGGTTGCCGGGGGTGTGGGTCTAACGCTTACTCCAGACGGTAATATCCAACTCGCCAATTTAACCTTTCTCAACCCGGACGGCCACTCAAGGTCCTTCTTTGACGATGCCGGCGGGTACGGCCGAGGCGAGGGGGCTGGCGTCCTCATTCTGAAGCGTCTAGACAAGGCTTTAAAAGATGGAGATCCTATCCGTGCAGTAATTCGGGCTTCGGGTGCAAACTCGGACGGATGGACTCAGGGTGTGACGCTGCCTTCTAGTGAAGCGCAAGCGGCACTCATCAAGTATGTTTACGAGTCAAATGGACTAGACTACTCGGATACTCAGTATGTCGAGGCTCATGTAAGCAAAGCCACCTGCGGGATCGTTCTTGCGGGGGGTTCGACCTTTTTTTTCTCCTTGTGTTTTTCTCTCTCAGAAATCTAACAAGTGAATTTGTTTTTATCAGGGAACGGGGACTCCAGCAGGGGATCCCCTTGAAGCTGGCGCCATTTACAAGACGATTGGAACAGGTGCCACAAAGTCGCGAAAACTGGTGATTGGCAGTGTGAAACCGAATGCAAGTTAACTTATTTATGCCCAAGTTTTGCTGGTCCAGGTAAACTTTAAGGAAACACAGGCTAGAACTAAGCTAACACTTTGAACGTGGGAGGGGCACAGATTGGGCATCTCGAGGCTGCTGCCGGTGTGGCGGGCATAATCAAAGGAGTATTAGCGATGGAAAATGGACTGATACCACCAAACATCTACTTCAACAAGCCCAATCCAGCTATCCCGTTTGAAGAATGGAACATGGCGGTACCCAACAAGTTGACTCCATGGCCTGTGTGCAAGACCAAACGAATGAGCGTCAGCGGTTTTGGCATGGGCGGCACGAACGGTCATGTCGTGCTCGAGTCTTTCAATGCCAACAAGTGGCGTTATTTACTGCCAGAAAATGGTACGGCACACGAGGATGCCGGCGAAAAGAAGAGACTTTTTGTTTTTAGCAGCCACGATCAAGCAGGCTTTAAGCGCATTGCCGAAAAGCTCGTCGAACATATGGACGGTCTCGGTCCCGCTGCGTCGAGTCCTGGATTCCTGGCGAACCTCAGCCACACCCTGGCTACGGCGAGGTCTGGCTTGACATGGAGATGGAGCTGTGCGGCCGAAACTGCTGCCGAACTGCGCCACCAGCTTTCTGTAAAGGCCGGCGAAAACGCTACGCGAAACCCCGAGACCCAGCCCCGGATCGGATTTGTATTCACTGGCCAGGGAGCACAGTGGGCTGGAATGGGCGTCGAAATGCTTAAGTCCCATCCAGTATTCCGGGACTCGGTCCGAAAATCTGCTGCATTTCTGAAATCATTTGGTTGCGATTGGGATCCTGTAGAGGAGCTCTCAAGGCCCAAGGGCGAGTCACGACTTAAGCTACCCATGATCAGCCAGCCAATTTGCACGGTTCTTCAGGTCGCCTTGGTTGATGAGTTGCGCTCCTGGGGTGTGGTTCCTAAAAGGGTCGCTGGCCACTCGAGTGGTGAGATTGGGGCGGCCTACAGCGCCGGCATACTTAAGCATGAGGATGCCGTCAAGATTGCATACCTTCGAGGGAAGTATTCGTCGGGCCTCGCCGATCTCAAGGGTGGCATGATGGCTGTTGGATGCTCCCACGAGCAGGCCAATTCGATCTTGGAGAAGCACCAAGGGGCTCTTGGTGGGGTGGTGACGGTAGCATGTGTTAATTCTCCAAGCAGTGTCACGCTCTCTGGCGATTCCGACGCTCTGGAAAAACTTCGAGTCATTCTCGAAGGGGAAAAGACGTTTGCCCGTATGCTGTTGGTCGATGTTGCCTATCACTCCAGCCATATGCAGCGAGTGGCTGGGGACTATGGTGGTTCGATGACGGACCTTGAACCAATCCCGGCCTCCGCTGATGATCCCGACCGCGTCATCATGTTTTCCAGCGTCACTGCCGGTGAGGTGGAGCCAGAACTTTTGGGAAATTATTACTGGGTTCGCAACCTCGTCTCTCCCGTTCTTTTTGAAGGTGCGGTCAAGGAGATGGTGTCTGGAGACGATGCTGGAGCAGACGCCGCTGCCAGCAGGTCCCTGGACCTTTTGATAGAAATCGGTCCTCACAGTGCCCTGGGAGGACCTATCGAACAGATTCTTTCGCATCACGGCTTCAGCGGCATCAACTACAAATCGGCACTCACCCGTCTGCAAAACGCTACAGACACCATTTTGGAGCTCGGCGCAGGCCTGTTTGCCGAGGGCGTTCCGATACAGCTGCAAAAGGTCAACGGCGACTCGCACTGCCAACTACTTACGAACTTGCCCCCTTACCCGTGGAACCACTCCAAGGCCTTCCGCTGCGATTCCCGTATTGCAAAGGAGCTTCTGACCCAGTCTTTTGACACCAGAAGTCTCCTCGGCAGCCCGGTGCCCATGATGGACGAGACCCAACGCGTCTGGCGTAGCTTCATCCGGCTCGAGGACGAACCCTGGCTGCGAGGTCACATGGTTGGAAGCACGGTGCTTTTACCAGGAGCGGGTATGACGAGCATCGTTCTCGAGGCCGGAAAACAGCTCGTTGCGCCGGGTAAAACCGCCCGCGCCTTTCGCCTCCGCGACGTATCCCTATTTGCCGCCATGGCTCTCCCGGAGGGTGTAGCGGTCGAGGTGATAGTACATATGAGGCCCTTTCACCAATCCACCCTGGGGTCTTCCCCGTCTGCATGGTGGGAGTTTACCATGTCGTCATGCGTCGGTGGAGATCAGTTGAGGGATAATTGCCGTGGCCAGTTAACCATTGACTATGTCGAAGACACCACCACGCAAATGGCAAACGAGAATGCCATCATCGAAGCCTCCAGAGTAGCCGAGTACCACCGCGTGCACAATGCTTCCGATCACGAATACGCCAAATCCAGCTTTTACAATCACATGAACAGCGCTTCCTGGAAATATGGAGAGGCCTTCCAGGGCATCGAGGGTTGTCGTGTTGGTGACGGTCAAAGCACGTTTGACATAAGAATCACTGATATTGGTGAGACGTACAGCAAGGGGAAGCACGACCGACCTTTTCTCATCCACGCCGGCACGCTGGATGCCGTTTTCCAAAGCTGGCTGAGCAGCACGTGGATCGGGGGCAAGGACGGAGGGTTCGACTTTACGAGGCCCTTTGTACCGGTTCACTTCACCGAGCTCGAGATCTCGGCTGACATCCCCGGCGACGTGGATTACGTATTGCGCGGTCTTTGCCTTTCGCAGCGTTATGGCTTCACTGATTTGTCTGCTGACATGTTCATCTACGACAAGGATGTCTCCAAGCCGTATCTGGTCGTCAAGGACTTCCGTGTTGCCGAGCTGAATATGGACGACGGTGGAGGCCAAGAACCAAACTACGTTGATCCAACCGATATTACCGGAGAAATTCGTTGGAACTACGCTTTGGATATCATGGAGGCGCAAGATATTTCCCAAATCATGTCTAGTATTCAGCCCAAGGATAGAATCATCGAGGTTCGTTCCCCCCCTTTTTCTTTTTCTTTGTCTCCTTCCAATTCCACTTGCTTCATTTTGACAAGCTAACATTGTCACAGACTATAAAAATGATTCATCATCTCAAACCGAGCGTCCAGGTTCTCGAGGTTACTCTTCAACAAGAACCGGTGCCAAAATCAATCATCACCGAGCTCCCCGAGGGCATTTTGTATCAAAGCCAAGTCAGCTACGTCGTCGTCAACCCCAGGATTGACCTCGTCGACATGGAACAATTGGACTTTAGAACGTGCTTGGAGGTCGCGTCTGCAGAAACTTCCAAAATTGGAGAACTACCCAAGGCAAGCCTGGTGATAATTCCAAGCCGGCTGGGGACGATTAAAAACTACGACCAGTTTATCGACGGTGTCCTTGGACTTGCCGAGCCAGACGCCAAAGTGATTGTTACCACGAAGCAAGGAATAGCTCCTCCAGGACTGGAAGCCAAGGGTTGCACCTTGGAATTTCATGTCGATGGGGACGAGCCTTTCTTTTTGTACAGGACTGCTGCTGCCGCCAAGCCAAAGAGCTCAGCCAAGGACAAGCCTCCGCCAGCTCGGCGGGCCGTGTTTTTGGAACCGTTGCATGCATCCGATAAAGGTCTTAGATTTTCGAAAACTCTCCAAGAGCTTTTGCAAGCTCAAGGCTACTCAACCTCAACGAGGAACATATCCGACGGTGTTGAGACGGACATTACAGACAAAGACGTAATGGTGTCTCTACTGGAATTGGAAAAACCAGTGTTGGACGACCTTGGCGAGAAGGAATTTGAGGTGATTAAAGGATTCTCGACTACATTCCAAAGACTTGTTTGGGTGACGTGCGGCGACAATCCTTCCTTTGGAATCATCGACGGCCTGTCGCGCTCCGTCGAAAGCGAAATCGCAGGCACTCGATTCCAAGTCCTCCACCTTAGTGCAGCCACGGGCATGCAGCACGGCCCCTCTTTGGCAGCACGCATCTTGTCTTCGGAGGCTACACAGGATGATGAGTTCCACGAGCGAGATGGCCTGCTGCAGGTGACACGGATATATAGGAGTTTGGCCGAGAACGAAGCCATCAAGGATCACCTTGAAGATCGGACTCGAATCACCCAGATCGACTCGGATGCGGACCTTCGTCTGACCATCGAAAGGCCTGGTCTCTTGGACACTCTAAAGTTCATCAATGACGACCGCCTTGCTGCTCCTCTTGCCGACCACCAAGTTGAGATCAAAGTCGCAGCCACGGGCATCAACTTTCGAGACATTATGGCATCCATGGGACTGATTCCCATGTCGGTCCTGGGTCAGGAGGGCAGTGGTATCGTCGAGAGGCTGGGGAGCGAGGCAGTAGGCAGATTTAAAGTCGGCGACCGCGTGAGCTTCCTCGGCGTCGGTACCCACGCCACCAAGGTTCGCGTGGATCACAACATCGTGGCTAGGATACCTGATGCAATGACGTTCCAGGAGGCTGCTTGCATCCCCGTCTGCTACACGACTGCCTATCATGCCTTGGTCAATTTGGGAAGGCTTGCCAAGGGCAAATCAGTCTTGATCCACGCGGCCGCTGGCGGGGTCGGTCAAGCCGCTGTGCAGATTGCCAAGCATCTGGGGGCGACGGTTTATGTTACCGTTGGTTCCGAAGCCAAGCGAAGGCTGTTGATGACCTCGTACGGCATTCCCGAGGACCGCATATTCAACTCGCGTGATGCCAGCTTCGCCAAAGGTATACTGCGCGTCACCAACGGCCGCGGTGTCGATTGCGTCCTCAACTCTCTGTCCGGTGAGCTGCTGAGGGCATCCTGGGAGGTTTTGGCCACGTTTGGAACCTTTGTTGAAATTGGTCTACGTGACATTCTCGACAACTCGCGCCTGGAAATGCGGCCGTTTGGGAAGAGTACAACATTTACCTTTTTCAACCAGTTCTCTCTCTACGAACAGGATCCTGCCGCGCTTGGTCAAGTTCTCAACCAGGTCTTTGACCTCATCCTCGCCGGCACCCTGCGTGCCCCCAGTCCCCTGACCGTGTGCCAACTGGAAAAGGTCGAGGAGGCCTTCCGCACCATCCAGCAGGGCAAACACGTGGGCAAGATGGTTCTTTCTTTCCCCGCCGCCGAAAAGACGACGACGACAACAACAGCAGCCCCCGTGATGCGGAAAGCCAAGGACTCGCTCAAACTGGACCCCAACGTCACGTACCTTCTCGTCGGTGGACTGGGCGGCCTGGGCCGTAGTCTCGCCCGGCAGTTTGTCGCATCCGGCGCTCGGCACCTGGCTTTCCTTTCGAGATCTGGCGACGGCAGCCCCGATGCCCAAGCGCTCATTAAAGACTTGTCGGGACGCGGTGCAGTGGTCAAAGCGTACCGCGGCGACGTGTCTGACCCGGCTTCGTTCAGAACCGCCCTTGAAAAGCTGGAGAGCGACCTTCCCCCCGTCAAAGGTGTGGTCCAGATGGCCATGGCGCTGCGAGATATCGTATTCGAAAAGATGTCGTACGACTGGTGGAGAACCGGCCTCCGGCCCAAGGTCCAGGGAACTTGGAACCTCCACGAATATTTCGACAAGACCCGGCCGCTGGACTTCTTCATCATTTGCTCCTCCATCTCGGGGCTTTACGGCTACCCGAGCCAGGCACAGTATTCGGCCGGTAACACATACCAAGACACCTTGGCTCACTACCGCCGCAGCCAGGGGCTCAAAGCAGTATCGGTCAACCTGGGCATCATGCGCGACGTGGGCGTCTTGGCCGAGCAAGGCGCGACCGGTAACTTCCTCCTGTGGGAGGAAGCACTCGGCATCCGAGAGCCGGCATTCCACGCTCTCTTCAAGGGGCTCATCAACAGACAGAAGAGCAACGATCCCGCCTCGTGGCCCCCAGCACAGATCACCACCGGCCTGGGCACGGGTGACATCATGTCGCGACACGGCCTGGACCAGCCGGGATACTTCAAGATTCCTCGCTTCGGGCCCCTTGCTGTCCTGAGCTCCGCCGGTGGGCCTTCCAGCACCGGCGGCTCTGACGCCGTCTCTCTCTCTTCGCGCCTGCCCGAGGCTTCCTCCAAAGACGAGGCGATAGCCATAATCACTGGGGCCCTGGTGGAAAAGGTGGCCACCATCCTGCAGATGCCAGTGTCCGAGGTCGATTCGGCTCGTCCCATGTATCGCTACGGGGTTGATTCGCTGGTGGCGCTCGAGATCAGGAACTGGATTACCACCGAGATGAAGGCTACAGTTGCACTCTTGGAGGTTTTGGCCGCAGTGCCAATAGAGGCTTTTGCTGCTAGGATCGCCGAAAAGAGCAAGTTGGTCTCGTTTGAGTAAGGGGGGGGTTGGATGTGTTAGAAATGTACAGCTAGATAGTAAGTCCTGATTGACTTGATGAATGGCAACGGATATAGATTGAAATTATTCCTTGCTTTGTGTGTCATAGTAATCCTTTGTTAGGCTTAAAGCCTAGACCATCCAGACAACAAACTATGATTGCTACTGCTCGTCCACCTTTTGCCACTTTAATTTTCGGCCAATACTCGAGACTATTGATCTTTTCTTTACAAGATTTTAACAGTGCCTCCATTGGCACAGATTACACTGCCTGAAATCCATCGGCTCCTCTCAGACGCAAGAAAAGCTACAATGTTTGCTATGTCATCCACCCTTCCGAGACGCTTTTCTACACTGCAAGCATTCTCTTTTGCATCCAAGTATAAGCGGATATCCGGAGTGTCGGGCATGCGAGATTCGAGGTCTGTTTGCGTAACTGATATTCTCTTTGTTAACGAGAGAGCCATGCAGGCTCCAGCCGAATCAAAGAGCGTATTTCACTAGAGAACAGAAGCAACTTACTACCAACAGCCATTGAATTAACTGTTGTCCTCTCCATACCAGGTCGTTTTCCCAAGTCATCCGCCCACACCCTGGTCATAGCCTCCAGGGCACTTTTACATGCACTGTATACCACTAAACGGTCCGAAATCTGTTAGTCCAACATAACATCAAGCTTGCGTTGGCATGGGTCTTTCTTTTTGCACTAAATGAGTATACAGTAAAGGAGATGCGCACAGGTTAATGGTGAAGGGTCCCGTGCACCTTCGGAGGAAATATTGATAATCCGGCTGTCGGGACCAAAGTAGGGCAAGAGGCCCTGGACAAGAAAGACAGATGCTGCAATGTTTGCCGCGAGCATGCGCTCAACATCTTGTTCACTAATCATACCAATGGGCGAGATTTCGACGAGGGCAGCGTTCTGTATAAGAATGTTGACGGTTCCGCCAATCTTCTTCACCTCGCCGATTACATTGGCGGTATATACCTGGGGCTCAGTCAAAGGGGCGACCACGCCAATGATTGTGGGTGAATGGGTCTGGCAAGTTTTTGCATTCAAGGCCTCGACCTCGGCCTTTAATGATTCAAACTTGCTCAAGGAAGATGAAGTCGCGCATGTTCCTATAATGTTGGCGCCTCGACTGGCGAGGTAAATGGCAATCGCACGTCCAATTCCACGTGAAGACCCACTGAGTTGGTTTTTTTTGGGGGGGCTGTTAGTGAGTGTGTGGTTACTTGGATATGAGAGCATATGACAACCATTGAGCATGCGACAAATTGTTTCAACTTACGTCACGATGGCCAGCTTACCGGCAAGGTCCTGCTCTCCTCGGGCGATATTTTGAAGATCGTTTTGCATTTTCTTTTTCTTCTTAAACTGGATGCTTGCGCATTCCAGGATTGCAACTGCTGGTTAGGAACCGCAAGCCTGGAACCTTGAAGGGTTGATTACAAGGTGCAGTTCATGTTTTGGGGCTGTATTATGTCTGCTTTTCTTAAAGGTTTGGTTTCGGGGAAAACACTGGTGACGCAACACCTAGTTTTAATCTAGTCTCTGGAGACTTTAACGAGTCAACTTCCGAAAGAAAGAGTTTTATTCCGGACTTGATTCCTGAAAACAAGATCAGACTAAACTTTTCTTTTCCCCCTTGGCGATCTCGTCTTGACCTTGTTAGCTCAAAGTTTGCACGTACTACTTGGGTAAGGGGGCTGTTCCTTGTGGGTCCTTTCAAAATATACTGCCCACCTTACCTGTTGACCTGCGGATTTGCTAGTTTATCTTTTCAACATTGGGGTTTTCCAACTATTTTTGCATCTGCATTTTGAATGACTCCATATCTAATAACGTGACGCTAGTGTGCATTCTCCCCTCATCAAACCAGACAAAAACATGTTCCGAAAACTTGACCATTTTCCCCGTAGGCACGATGCCGTTCCATGGCTTGATTGGGGTCCACTCGAATGTAACCCTGGCCATAAGCTGCTGCTTGCCCTCGTTGACTAAGAGGCTTTCCATAGTATTTTTGCAATCAGCCATTACGTCATGACATTCTTCCATGGCTCCCCTATACTGCTCCCTCGAAATCTGATGGCCATTGAAGATTATTTGGTCATGAGTGAAGTTGATCAAGTCCTTGTCCATGGTCCGGTTGGAGACGCACTCGAAATATGAGCGATAGGCGTCGCGGAGGAGGAAGCCCAACGGGCCTTGGCGAGCAGTCCAAGTAGGGATCTGGACCGTTTGGGATTCTTTGTTGCGCAACGCGTCGACGTCGTCTATGACGTCGATGGTGAAGATGCCGCCATCTTCAAACTTGCAAAAGATGTGTCTTCGGAACACAATTGCTTCCTTAGACTGGGACGAAGAATCTGTCTTTGGGGTGACTCGTACTGCTAGGATGGCCCCGAGGCTTTCCGAAGCCTCCTCGGCCAGGATGTGGAGGATGAAAAGATTCACATCGCTGGCTCTTTCGAGCTCCTCGAAACTTGCCGGTAAGCTTATTAGCGCTCGAGGTGCGAGGTTGCTGTTGGTGATGAACTTGGACAGGCGATCCTCTGGCTCGTGATTGTTGATCGACTGTATGTACTCCCGAAAAAGAAACTCCATAGTAGATTCGAAAACCCAGAAAAAGGTATCGTGTAATTATGGAATTTGATATGTAAGTTTATATTTTGTAACGTGCCAAACAGACACTTGTTTTATAATAATGCAGAGTCCCAGATTCGTAATGTGCGCAAAGTAATGTAATTGTGTATTTCCATGTCTCGAACCTTACGGCTCCGAGACCACCTACGTCGCTAAAACCTCAGGCAGCCGGGTCTTTTGATGACATTTTTACAACGTCAGCTCTCGGAACGCTTGGTCCATGGTGTACGGACTTACTAGCGACACCACTGCGCTACTCGGAACGCTTCGGAGCTGTGCGGTCACAAATCACCGGGATTGGTGTTGCCCGTCGTTTGGCTTCCGAAGATGCATGCAGGATCCAAGGAGGGCTCGGTTAGTTGAGCTACACGGCTACGTAGGCGCGCGTCAAGGGGGGCACCCCACTTGCGAGTCCAGGATTATAGAATAGAATAATAAAGTGGCAACGTGCTTTTATCCACGTCCAAATAATTTGTCACTTTTTGAACTTTAAAAAATAAAACAGGCCAAACATTTACTTTCCAGGCCTACAACCTCACACAGCTACCGTACACCGCATCAAACTCCCTTTTACAGGAAACAATGCCACATACATCAACCGTAACCCAGGTCAATGGCGTCCTAGACACTGCAAAAGGCGCAGACGCATATGGCAAGAACAACTTGAAGACCTACGACACCCTTGTTTTTGGCGTCGTAACGCCCTACGGCTGGAGGTGTTCAGCCGACAAGCTAATCACCTTTTTTAACCGCAATATATCTCTCGCCGCCGATGCCTTCAAATCCAGCCCCGAAAGTGCCCAACCCACGCGCATCCTCGACATTGGGGTTGGAACCGGTTATTTCCCCTCTAGAGCATCGCTTCCGAAATGGACAGAATATGTCCTCGTCGACTTGAACGACACTTGCATGCAGGTGACCCTACCTGTTATCCAAAGAGCACACCCCGAAGTTGGCAAAAACGTAAAGTGTGTCGTCGGCGATTTTCTCGCCCAGGGGGATGAGCCCAAAAGCCTTTTTGCCACCGAGGGCGATTTGCCCAAGGGCGGATTTGACGCCATATCCCTCATGTTCCTTCTCCACTGCTTGCCGGGTCCGCCCTTGCGCAAGGCCGAAGCGTTGGGACGAATGGGTCGCCTGCTAAGGCCTGGAGGGGTTGTATTTGGGGCTACAATCCTAGGAAAGGGCGTAAGCCATAATCCATTGGGGCACCTCGTATTATGGTTGAACAATTACTTTGGGGCGTTTGACAACTACGAGGATGATGCTATATCGTTTCTTGTACCTCTCCAAAAGATGTTTGAGGACGTTCGCTATGAAGTCGTAGGCTGCATGCTCCTCTTCGAGGCCAGGCAACCTCGATTTTAAGTCATTTATATCCAGGTCCAAAGCTACCCAAATTCGATTGATGCCTTTTATACAAATTTGCAAGCTAATGTGAGGGGCCTTTGAAAAATCTTCTTCAGTTGCATTATTTCAAAGCTTTACGCCATTTGGGGTAGTTTAAGAAATTTTTATCACGGGCTTTTGGTTCTTGGTCGCAGCAATGTTCATGCCTACCAATACAGCAACGTTGCTACCCATAGCAGAATTTTGGCTGAGCACATGTATGAGAATGCTGTCGGGATTCTTGCCAATGTTTGCAGTAAATTTGACCATGGCGTCACTGGCAGCTATTTTTGTTTCTGGCCGTAGTAAAGCCACCTCACCCCCATATCGGACCACCTGGTGTGGTGCGCATTGAAGGGCGAGCGACCATGCCAACATTGTTGGTTTCCTTTCTATATATTTATACGTATATATATACATATACATAAATTTGCGGCAAGTTAAAATCCCATGCCCATGTTTCGCTCAGTCCGCTCCATTATAGACGGGAAACTCCCCTCGAAAACTTCGGGTAATAAGCCATTTCCTTTGCTCACCTTTCAGCCGGACAGAACTCTCGTCCTGCCACCCCAAAATGCCCGCAAGATTGGCAGCAATAAAGGGTAAAACTGGGCCAACTAGGTTTAACGGCTCCATAATTTGAAACAGACCATAAGTTAGCAACCACAAAGCTCCTTCTACTCCTCGAGTTATCTCTTAACATTATAGTCAAATATATATATATCCTCACAAATAGCAACATCTTTCGCTTAAGAAATCCGATTCGGCGTCCCATTGTAATATCCGGATGCGCCATTCGAGTTTCATCATTTGCGATTTCGCCCTCTAGACGCGTTGATGTCGCTTCATCCCAACTTTATTACGGCACAAGTCAGCTTTGTTTGGCATACGAAACCAGACACAACACGAAAAGCTAGGGGGCGAGTCCGACTCAACAGCCCGTTAGCCGGCATGTTCTGCTCACAAAGATAACCAAACATTCAAACCGGGAAATTATGATCACTCTTCCGGGCATTTGGGATAAGAAAATAACCCTTGGCTCTAATTTGACAAAACTCGGTTTTCCAATTATACGCTACAACCGAATCGCCTCCGCTCAAGAGTCTCTGAAACGGACTTGGTTCGGTCTTGTAAGTTTGATATAGCAAGCTTGTGTATTACTCTTCCGCCATTTTCAACAGCATCGCGAAGCTTATCAACCAGGTGTTACGATCAAGGTATCGGGTAACCTGTTCTTATGGTAAAGTACAGTGGGTTGAAGCAACTGAGCGTCTGACTGGGTAACTGGGGTTCTTAATGACTGGGGGTGAAGTTATAATCGTCCTCAAGTAAATATTGAGGTTAATTAGAGTTTGATTGCTGCTAAGCAATCCTAAAATCGAATCTATCTACATGGTAATGAGCGTGCCTTATATAAACTATATTCCAAATGTAATCTTTTTTAATTTGTTTAATCTGTGATTCTCAACTGAAATTTTACAGGTTATAAAGATCCATTCCCTTGGCCGTTACGTAAAGTTACGTGAGATTTCGTGGCCTTACCCTTAGGTAATCGTTATTCTGCCGGTCGGTATTTCTTCTGGGCGAATATCGTCAGAAGGGGTGTAACCCCACCTGGCCTTTCTGGTACCGGCCCAACTATCTGGTCGTAATATCAGGTCTCCTTTCCTTTGGCCAAATCCCTTTGGCCTTTAAATAGTCCGTACTCCTTTAATCCCTGTTTTGGTTTTCTTTCCTTCCTGGCTAACTCTTTTGCGCCATATTTAATCGCGTAACCAAACCAAAATCTGGTCGTTCGTCGACAAAGCGTCGCCACGCCCTTTTTGCGTCTCTCCTTCCTTGTTCCGTGGACATGCCTTCTTGTTTTTATTGTGAGTCGCGCGGCATGGTGCGTTGCGCTGTCTCGCCGCAAAACTCTTCTCGTTGCATTAAATACCTTCGTATCAATCGGTCTGGTTGCGACGTATTGGGGGTATCCAACGCCCAATTGCGCAACATCGGTCGGCAGCATTCGAAACTGGATGCGGAGGTTAAAGCTCTGGAGGAGGATATTTTGGCGGAACAGCAAAAAATTCAGGAAAAGCAACTAAAACTGCTTCGTTTGCGGAAACAAAAAAAATTGTGGTTTAAAAAAATGATACGAGCTGTGTTTCGCGGAATTAATAATTTGGAGGAATTGAATCGGGTGGAACGTAAAGAGGCAAAGTAGGAGGAACGTCGGCGATCAGCCGAAATCCTGCCTAAAATGTCTTTGGAATCGCTTCTTCCGGATTCCAATTTTATCTGGGATTCGACTTTCCCGATGGGTCCTTTAAATCCTTCGTTGTTGGATAAAATGAATATTTTTGCGCAACATTCCGTTGGTAAATCGTTTTCTGGTGTTTTTGTTTTGTGTTATATATTAATCGTTTTTTTGTAAGTTCGTTTGGTGGTATGGTTTCGAATCCTGGTCGATCTTTAACTTTTGGAAATGGTAGGTGGTATTTTCTTAGGTCGTCCTCTTTTTTTTAGCTGACTTGTTCGCAGATCCAACTTCTAATAGTATTGGCGGAACGGTTCCTGGTAATTCTGGAGGTGGTTAAAAGGTTCCCAAATATTTTTTTCGTGTCCATAATTTTCCCATTTAACAAAATACTCTATTTTGCCGTGGTTTCGTCTGTGGTCGAATATTCGTTCAACGTCGTAGGTTTGTTTTGCGTCGATCTCGATCGTTTTTTATATGCTGGTGCCGTATGGTACCGGCTCCAATAATAATACGTAAAATGTGGGGTAAATTCTTATGGTGTTTGGTAATGATAATCTGTAATTGGTATCGCTGATTTTTTTGCTAATTTTAAAAGGTCCAAACTTTTTAAAATCGAGCTTGCTATTGGGTCGTTGTGTTTTAATATTGCGTCGAATAAGATAAACGCTATTTCCCTCCTCGAAAAATGGTCCCTTTATCCGATGCTGATTGGCGTATTTCATCATTTTTTCTCGTACGAACTCTAGTTCCTGCTGGAGTTCTTCGTGTAATTGTCGTAACTCGCTCGCTTGTTTATCGGTTCGCGGTACCGTAATCGTGGTTCTTGGTTTTCCATAAACCGTAGGATTAAATCCATAATTGGCGTAAAATGGGGTTGTTTTGGTACTCTCGTTCTTTGAGCTATTATAGGCGAATTGTGCTGTGGGTAACAATCGTACCCAATCGTTTTGCTTGTGGTTTATATAGCATCTTAGGTACTGTTCTAATATTTGATTGGCTCGTTCTATTTATCCGTTTATTTGGGAATGGAACGCTGTTAATAGCTTATGGTCTGTTCCGAATTGTTCCATCAGAAATTTCCAGAATTTTGATGTAAAAAGCTTATCTTTGTCCGTAACGATGTTTTTTGGAAATCCGTGATTGCTAACAATTACTCGTAAGAATATATAGGCGATTTCCTCGGCGTTGCTACTTTTTTTATATGGTAGAAAATAGGCGTATTTAGTAAATTTGTCCACTATAACTAATATACTGTTATATTTCGTTTTTGTAAATGGTTTTTCCGAAAGTGGTAATTTGACGATAAAGTCCATTATAATAGTTTGCCAGGCCTTGCTGGGGGTTGGTAAAGGTTGCAATAATCCGTAGGGTTTATGTTTTGCGGACTTGCTTTTGGCATAAAGTTCGCAATTTTTAATGGCTTTTCGTACTTTTTATCGTGTTCCCTGGAAATTATGGTGTTATTTTAGCCGTTTCCATATTTTGGAAATTTTTTGGTGTCCGTGGGCTTTATTTCCGTGGATTTTCCGTATTTCCTCTGGCGTAATTACCGTGTTTGTTATTATCAGGCTTCGGTACGCTGGTAAAAGGTTTCCGTTTTCGTCTATCGTAAAAATAACCCGTGTTTCTTCTGGTACTGTGTTTTCGTGGTCTGGTTTTCGGTTAAAGGCGTCGGCCCTGCCGTTTTTTGTTCCTTTTCGGTAAATAATCCTAAAATGGAATTTTAACAGGAATTTTAACCATCTAATTTGTCGTTTGTTCAACATTTTGCTAATAGTAAAGTGGGTCAGGTTCTTGTGGTCCGTATAAACTAACACCTCGTATTTAGTTCCGGATAGTTGGGGTTTCCATTTTTCGAATGTTCGAATAATAGCTATAAATTCCTTATCGTATATCTGGTAGTTAAGTTCTGGTCCATATAATTTTTATGAAAAGAAGGCGCAAAGGTGTAACCTTCCTTTTTTATTTCGTTGGCTAAGTTGTCCTCCGATCGCGTAGTCGGATGCGTCAGCTTCGATTTCGAAAGGTTTCGTTGGATCTGGTATTTTGAAAATTGGTTCTCGTGCTACTGCGTCTTGTAGCTGTTCGAAGGCCTGTTATATCTGTTCCGTCCATTGGAATTCTAAGTCCTTTTTAATTATATTGGTCAAAGGGGTGACGATCGCGCCGTATCCCTTAAAGAATTTTCTGTAAAAATTCACAAATCCGAAAAAGGTTCGGACGTCTTTTACGTTTTGTAGTTAAAGCCATTCCTTTACTGTTTGGATTTTCGATTCTTCCATCCTAATTTCTCCAGAAGCGATGGTATATCCTAGGAAATTAATTTGCTTGCTGTGAAAAAAACATTTCTCTGGTTTAATTAAAAGTTTAGCGTCCTGTAACTTTTGTAAAATTATATAAACGTGTTGCTTATATTTTTCCAACGTTTTGGAAAAAACAAGGATGTCGTCCAGGTAAATAACGATAAAAATGTCTAAACATTCCCTAAGAACGTGGTTAATTATGGTCTGGAAGGTTACTGGGGCGTTAGTAAGGCCGAAAGGTATTATTAAATACTCGTAATGTCCTCGTCTGGTACGAAACGCGGTTTTCCATTTTTCGCCTTCCTTCATACGGATTAAGTTGTATGTTCCTTTGAGGTTTAATATTATAAACCATTATGTTTGGTAAAGCATGTCTCGGAGTTCTCCTATCAATAGGAGTGGGTAGCAATTCTTTATAGTAATATCGTTTAATTGTTTATAATCCACGCATAATCGTAATTTTCCGTTCTTCTTTGGTACGAAAAGGATTGGATATCCTGCTGGTGATGTTAATGGTCTGATGTAACCTTTTTTAAAGTTTTCTGCGAAATACTCGTTTAATACCTCCATCTGTATTGGATTTAAACCGTATATTTTGTGGAACTTTGGTTGGGTTCCTTTTTTTAGTGGTATTTCGTAGTCGAATAAATTGTGCTCGGGCAATCCTATTTCGAGTTTTTGGCTAAATAGTCGCGTGTAAATCTGGTATTTCTCTGGAATCCTGCCGTTTTTGGTCTATTCGTTTATGTTTAATATTATATAATTGGATCGGTTTTGGTTTGTGGATAATCGCTTTTCTTCCGATATTAGCTCCGGGGTTGGTCATTCTCTTTATAAATACGCCATTTGTTTTGGTTAATCCATCCGTACCTTACGCTTTCTGTATAAACTTTTCCAGGCAGAAGGTCGTTTAGTAACTAGGTGTTTTTTCCATTGGATTTGGTCTGTTATCCAATCTATTCTGGGGTTGCTTTTCCTAAACTAAAGGATTCCTAAAATTATATTTTTGTCCCCTATTTCCGTAATATCTAAAGTAATTCGTTCCTTTCGTCCGTAATTTTCCATCCAAAAATGTACGGTCTTTATTTCGATAGTACCGTTCCCGTATAAAACTGCCTTTCCTTCTACGGTTTGCAACTGGTATAGTTCTTTCTTTTATTACCAAAATATCCGTCGTTCCTTCACGATTTTTGGGAATATGTAGTTGCCTTGTACTCCACTGTCGAAAAATGCTCGTATAAGTTTGCCATCGAATCGTATGTTGAGAAATATATATTCGTATTTTGCTACCGTATTTTGCGTAGCGTTTAGGGTTTTTGTTTCCGTTCCTTTTTTCGCCGTCCGGTGCCCTGTACCGTCTGGCTGTCCTAGTTTTTTAACTTGCTGGACTCGCGCTGTGGGTCCTTGGTTTTCTTATCTCGGGGCGTATGGTTGCTTTTTACCCTAACCTGGTCAAATGGGTGCTTTGCTGGCACTGGTATCCTGCGTGCGTTCGTAGGTACCTGCTTATCTCTTACTTGCGGGTCCCATACGATCTTGGTTATGGGTGCAAATACTTGGTGTCGTTGTTTTCGTACGTGCCAATCTTGGGCTTTGGCTAACATGTGGACCTTACACACATTGCGAATACATTCGTACCATGGGAAATTGGGCTGGTGGCAGCACGCTATGGGGTATTCGTCGCTAGGTGTGAAAATAACCGCTGGTTCGTCTCGGAGTTTAATTTTGATTTCCCAACTGGGCAATTCCTGGATTGTATAAATTTCGTGGATTCCGGTTACTAGTCGTCGTCGTGGAAAAAAGTTGTGGTAGATTTTTTTATTTAAATAGATTCCGCAGTTGTCTTTAAAGCATTTTGCCCAAAAAACGTGGGTATGTTTTGGGTGTGCGGTGTTTAATTTGGGGTGGTTTCCAAATATCGGTGCTATATATCCTGTAAAGTCCCGTTTTTGCTGGATTAAAGTGTAACCTGGAAACTGTACTGATTGGTCGTCCCGGTATAAATCGATTTGTTTCTTTTTATATTTGTATGGGTCGCTGGCCCCTGCTGCATTATACATACTTGGGGTCGCGTCTCCTTTATCGCTGGAATCTTTTCCAAAGTCGCCACTCGATTTTTCGGTTAATAGTTAATTTATTATTCTAATATAGTGGGTTTATCCCAGTGGTTTCGCATCCGATTTTTTTAAGGCGTTCGAATCTGTAAATTCGGGTAGTTTGGCGTTTTGTCGGTGTAAATTAATTGGTTACCTCGTTCCGATAAGTACTCGGTTTCCTACCGCTAGGGTTCGAATGCCTCGGGGTTTTTGTGGGTACCATCCTGCGTCGATCTTGAAACTATTGTAAATTATACAATTATCGTCGTAATAAATGGTTCAATTTATTAGATTATGTTGGTCAGGCTGTGTCTAATTGTGGTTGGTGGTATTAAGTCCTCGTGGTTTTTCGGATTTACCCCTAAAGTCGATGGTAAATCCTAAGATGCCGCTATATATCTCGGGGCAGTTTCGCGCGATATATCCTGGCTTGTTGCACTTAAAACATTTGCCACTTTTGGGGTTTTTGCGAAACTGTCGGTGTTAAATTACGTTTAGGTCCATGGGTCCGCTGTATGTACCATACGCGGTACTATGCTGGCGAGGCGGCTTGGGGTATTAATATTTGCGTCCTGTATTTACTTGTCGCAAGGCTGGGCCCCATGCGCTGCGTCCTTCGCGTCGTTCTAATTTTCGTTCGTACAGTCGGTTGTCGATCTTAACCGTTAACTCCACATACTTTGCTAATATATCGGGTCGTTCTTCTTTAACCAACTCGTCTTTAACCTCTTCTTTCAATCCCGTATAAAAGCGTACCATTAGGGCCTCCTTGCCCCATGGTAGCTTGGCGGTGATTTGTCGAAATTTACTGGTATATTTGGATGCCGACTTGGTTTGGGTAAAGCGCACCAGCTTACGCTCAGCCGTGCGTTCCTCGTCTGGGTTGCCGAATGCTCCCCTAAGGCATTTTTCGAAATTGTCGTAGTCGTCGAAAATGCGGTTGGTCTTAACCTTACGGTTCTCTTCCTTATCATAGTCCAAGTAATTTCGCAAAGTTGGTTCGAACCAGGCGAGCGCGTCGCCTTTCAAAAGCGAAATTACGTAGGTAACCTTGTTTGCATCGCTATCGAAATTATCCTCGTTAAAATAAAGGTATATTCGGGTTCCCGTAAGGAATTCCTGCAAGGTATTTGTGGTGCCATCGTATAGTGATGGTAAAGGGTATTTAATATAATTCCTATTAGTTCGATTAGCTTGTTCGGTTATTCGTTCCTGGAATTGTCGATTCTCGGCTTAAAGCGTCGCGACCATCTAATATAAGGCGTTAACGCTGGCCGGAACGTTAATAATAAAAGGGGTTTAAAGGGTGGTTTTGTTAAAAGATATTGTTTCGGCGGTACTATTCGGTATATTTTAAAATAAAGTACTGAACAGGAGTAATTAAAATGTTACGATTAAAGTATCGGGTAACCTATTTTTATGGTAAAGTACAGTGGGTTAAAGCAATTGAACGTTTGACTGGGTAACTGGGGTTTTCAATAACTGGGGGTAAAATTATAATCGTCTTTAAGTAAATATTAAGGTTAATTAGAGTTTAATTGCTGCTAAGCAATCCTAGAATCGAATTTATTTACATGGTAATAAACGTGCCTTATATAAATTATGTTCCAAATGTGATTTCTCTTAATCTGTTTAATTTGTAATTCTCAACTGAGATTCTACAGGTTATAAAGATCCATTCCCTTAGCCGTCACGTGAGGTCACGTGAGATTTCGTGGCCTTGCCCTTAGGTAATCGTTGTTCTGCCGGTCGGTATTTCTTCTGGGCGAGTGTCGTCAGGAGGGGTGTGACCCCACCTGGCCTCTCTGGTACCGGCCCAACTGTCTGGTCGTAACACCAGGCTCTTGATGCGTTTGGCCCTGTTTGAAAGCAAGCTGACAAAGACCTCGTATTCAACTTCGGGGTCGAACATGCCTTCACCCAGCTGAAGTGCAATCGGCAAAGGTAAAAGGATGTCGGTTACCTTGCCCGTAGAACTGCGGCTGCTTGAAGAGGGCGAATCAACCGTAACCAGTGATTGAATAACACTGTAATCTCTGTTTGAGTTTTGGCCCAAAGTCATGGACTCCAGAGTGCAAAGTATTATTTCGCACATTGATATCAGCAAAGCAACGAACGCTGGCTGCATTATATGCACTCGGCAGGTACATATAACGTGAAGACCCTCAATGGCCCGCTTGAGGGATTGCAACAGCTCTGTGGGTGATAGCGGGGTTGCAGAGCACCGTCTCCATTTCAAGTTGGAGATTATGGCCTCGTGCTGCATCAATATGTCGGAGTGACAGGGGCAGGAATCTGCCTTCGGTTTTGGTCGACCTACGAGCGAAGTATCCTGGGCCTGCTTATTATGAGCGGGGCTCTCGTCGGCTACACATGTCCATAGGCGAGGGTGCATCCCTTGAATATCCATATCTTCTGTTATGGAATTATCAAGATCGACTCCGCTGCGCAAATCGGTGAGCCAATCATGAGATCTGGAGGGTGATTGACATTGCCGAGAGAATTCATCCGAGCCTGAATGGGAGAACTTGTCTTCTGCTATTGTCGTGGTTAATACGAAAGTATTCTTGTTAGCACAACACTGTAATCTTCCCCAGAACGGAACTCCGGGAAGCCTTCGGCCAAGCTTACATGGTTTGTCTGTGAGCTGGCCACTGTGGCCAGAAGACCCTGGTGAGATTAGTCCGTTGGTAGAATCTTTGTGTTGAGTGGATAAAACATTTGACATTTGAAGGAGCAAGTGACTAGGATGCTCAATGCTGTCAAAATCTCCAAAGTCCTCAAACATAACCCCGTCTCCTGTTATGAGTTCAGGCTCCTGTGCCCACCAGGATATGGAGGATGCTGAGCTGGGGACAATCGAGCTGCTTCTCGAGTTGGAGTTGGATGTTTCGTAAAAGCAGGTCAATCGTGCAGCTAAGCATCGCCGGCATCCCTCGACCTCTCCGCTACATTTGAGCTTTTGATACAAAATAATTAGATTTTGATTGTTTCTTGTTTCTATACTTCAGGCCTTATTTATGACCAACCAATTGGGTACAAAATCATCTCACCTTTTTTGCTCGGCATGTAGCACATGCGTTGCGGGTAAGAGGACCACGCCTTCTTTTTTTCGGTGTTTTGAGAGTGATATTGTTTTGCTCCGTGACACCATTTTCGTCTAGGCTTTGCTGAACGGCTTCATGCGTGGGATTAAAGTCCATCGAGACGGTGTCTCTAATTGCTCGAGCAATGGGAAACCCGTACCAGATTATAAATGAGAGAGAGAGTTTATGCAACTACGTTGGTTCCCGAGCCGCATAGAAAGCGCAGATCTTGTGTTTTAACAAGAGGGTTGCCGAAACTGCATGAAGAGCGCAGATTGCGTTCTGCCACGTGAGATATATTATCTATCGCAGCCAAAAAAAAAAAACTAGCCAATTTTCGTTGCCTCGCACGGACACGATGTCGTGATCTGAATCAGAGGTGCATTTAACCATATATAGCGTCGATATTGAATTTTCTAGAAGATAAATAAATTTGCATTAAGAATCAACTAGCGATTCAAAGTTACAAAAGCAAGGGGGCTAGACTATCTAGCAGACACGTTTGTCTAGCTCGCAGTCACTATTCTCCACTTTCTAGCTTACATAGCGTCCGTCTGCACAGGGCCGCTGTTGGGTATTTAGTTATACAGGGCGGGATAGATTTGGGTGGAATCTAGGTGGGGAAAAGCCAGACCGTATCTGTCCGATATTGACACTGGATGGGCGAAAAGTAATTACCAGCTACCTAGCTAAACGGGTCTGCTAGATAGTTCAGCCCAAACAGAGAAATCTCATCGCCTCGTGGCCAAATAACATGTTCAAGAAAAACTTGGAACTTATGCGCGTTTTCTTGCACGAGTCACGACTCCCTTGAGCGGTAAGGGTAAATTTTAAAGCTTAATTATCCGCCTTTCCCCGCCATAAAAAATCGGCATTAATCTTAGTTTTCCTGTTCTAAAGTCTCCCTGTTGGGCTGCCATGAGCCATTTGCCCGTTATGTAAACAAACTTTTTTTTCCACAAATACTGCTAGAACTAGACTAGAAATAGTCTTTTCCCTTGTGCTTCCTACATAAAGTCAAGCACTGACCAACTTGATTGTGCGTTTCGTCGGACCAGAAGTCAGCCATAACTATGGGAATCCGTGTCGCTGGATGGGGGTGCGGGCAACCCAGCCAGTTTACCATGCAAACCAATAGTATGAATTCTTCTTGTTTGAAATCATGACACTTGGGTTGCGATCCCCAGTCATATGAATGCAGGTATAATCTTGGTGTCTTACTTTTGAGGCAGCAATAGATCCACACAACCAACCCCTCTTCTTTTGTGTCAGAACATTATGTTGCAGGCTATATTTACCAAAGTCACTGACATTAGTCATTGGCGGGAGCTCTCGTTTTTTGACGGTTTTTAGTGCAACATATTGCAGATAGCTTCCTTTTATACGTTAAAAATATAGACAGAAATGACAAGGTATAGCCTTTCGCACTACTTATCGGTCTCAACCTTGATTCCTATCCGTAGACGAGATGTATGAACAACCGGAGCACTTATTTAGGGCAAGAATATTTCGCAGTCACGCATGAAGCTATTCTCAACTCCCAAATGCGCGAGGGTACAACGTACAGCGCACCACGCAGGCGGCCACAGGGACCAAATACCGGATTTGAGTCGAAACTACGTACGTGGCTTGAGAAACACCGGCAACGATGGCTTCTGCCACACGATATAGACCTTCTGCCCCTTGATCCAATTGTAGTCCTGATCCGCAAGGCTCAGGTCAAAACTGAAGAGAATCCTTGCCAGAATCAGCCGCATTTCAGAGTAGGCCAAGTTGCGACCGATGCAGTCTGCATGTCCCGTACTAAAGGGTTGCACGGCGTCCAGTCTGTCTCGGGAAAATTCGGGATCGCCAAGGAAGCGTTCCGGGTGATACTCTAGCGGCCTGGAGAAATTTGTCTCACTGTGGTACATTGGCCACTGCCAAGTGGCCACGAGAGTCTTTAGGATCTCAGATGAGATTGATTAGCCCTTCGTCTTGTCATTGAGCTGGGTAGTGGGCAAGGGAAACAAAGCATCCGCTGTTGCCACGTACACCTTGAGGAACGACGTTGCCATCAATCACGGCTTCGCCTTTGGTTACGCGTCTAGGTAGCCACGAGGGTACCACGGGAAATATTCGCAGGGCTTCATCCAAGCAAGCGAGCATGTATGAAAGCTTATTAACCGACGTCAAGTTAATCTCTGAAGGATCTGAAAAAGAGCGTCGCACTTCGTCAGTGACCTTGCCGTAAGCCTTGGGATTCGTCAAGAGAAGGTATGTGGTCGCGGTCAGGAGTGTGGCTGTCGTCTCAGACCCGGCAGCGATGAGCAAGGTCGAGTTCTGTACGAGTCGCTCCATGTCGATTTTCTTCACTTTTCGATTAGCAACGGTGTCCTCGAACTGTGTATCACTGCAATCAATTGTAACCCGAGCGAGCATCAAGACACGACGACCTACAATGCCCTCCTTGTTGTTCAGCAGCGACTCGATAATATCAGGCTGCGATCCCAGCTCCATGCGTTTGGTCAGTTTGTCGATTGTGTAACCCATAAACTCCAGCTTGTTCTTTGCCAAGATCTTCATGATTATGGACGTGATAAAACGCAAGCCCTGACGGTTGAGCTCGCCAATCCATTCGATTTCTTTTTGCTGAAAGGCTATAATCTTGACCCAGGGGTGATATCTGGCTGATTCGAGGCAGCCAAATGAGCTGGAAAAGGCGAGTTCTCCGAGTATGTCAAAGGTACAAAAGTTGACTAACTTGCCAAAAGAAAAGAAGAATGAAATTAATAGCGTGAATATTACATGTCATCACATTATTCTTTTTTTGCTCTGCTCCAAGATGGGAAAGATAGCTACTCACACCAGTCACGAACATCTAGAGCCCGAGTTCCGTCCTCGGAGTTTTCAGATAGCCGCTTGATCATGAGGTCGACGTAACCGCTGATCATCCTTTCCTGCTCCTTCATTCCACGGTCGGAAAAGAATGGCGCAAACAACTTTCGTAGTCTTGCATGTTCCTCGGGCCCAGCGTTCAAAAGGCTGATGGGGCCTTCCGGGGTCTCACGGTAGTACTCGTAAGCCTTTTCCATCTGATGCCGGGAGTGCATGCCGTAGATGTCCTTCCAAGCACTCGCCCCAATGAAGCCAACATTGTTGGGTCCCAGTCTGACCGTTGTGCCGTATTTTTGGAATAACGTGGATGTACATGACCCGGATCAGGACATGACCCGGATCACTTTTCAAAACGCGTTTATTTCCAACCTGAATTACAACGCCAACGTTGCTTATTTGACCTCAATGCAATCGGAACTATATACATCAAACATTTCTTCATCCTCCTGACAGGTGCGCGAATTATATCCGGTGTTACCGCAGTTGTTACAGCGCCGTTTGGTGGTATATTGCGCATTATTTCCTTCCCCATTTTTACCTTTTTATTCCTATATCGAACCATTATCGTTTTTCAATTGCAACAAATTTTGAATTTTTTATACCGTAGATAATCCTTTTTCGCGGACACGTGTTTTTTTATGTTACGATCAAGGTATCGTGGTAACCTGTTCTTATGGTAAAGTACAGTGGGTTGAAGCAACTGAGCGTTTAACTGGATAACTGGGGTTCTCAAATAATTGGGGGTAAAATTATGATCGTTCTCAAATAAGTATTGAGGTTAACTAGAGTTTGATTGCTGCTAAACAATCCTAAAATCGAATCTATCTACATGGTAATGAGCGTGCCTTATATAAACTATGTTCCAAGTGTAATATGTATGATATGTTCCATAGTCAGCATATCACTCGTTCTAATATGATTAATATGCGACATATCACTCCTATCCCTTCCTTGGTATCACGTGCTATCACGTGACTTCATCCTTAGGTAATCTTTTTCCTGCCGGTCGGTGTTCCTCTCTCTGGTGCGTCGTCAGGAGGGGTGTGACCCCACCTGGCCTTTCTGGTACCGGCCCAACTGTCTGGTCGTAACATTTTAGCCCTGCGTCGTTTATTAAACGTTTCGTTGGCTTTCCGAAAACTGTGGTTTTTTATTTTAAAAAATGTAGTTCGATAAACAATTAACTTTAATCTTTTTGCCAACTGTTTTACAGTTTTAAAAATTGGTGTAGGAAAGTTATTTTGGTAACGGCCAATTCGAGTTTTAACAAACGTTAATTAATAAATAACTTTTGTCGGGTTATGCGGCGTTTGAAAAACCCAAAATTCGGTGGTGGGAAAAGTAGGTTTTTTGGGTGAAAGCGTCCGTAATTTAACATCCAGTTTAGATATAACCGTTTCCGGGTTATGGGGAATAATTCCAGCTCCTCGAAAACCCCCAGTTATATTTTTTTTTGTTATAAACTTTTTGTAGGTCGCTGCAAAAGTTAAAAAAAAGTCGATTTTGCCGATGTTAGTAATATGGGCCCGGATAAAATCGTTAATTTTTTAACCGTACGCCCGCTTTAAAGCATTAAACATTCCGACGTTAAATGGTTGGGTAAAGTAAAATGAATAAGCAGGTAAGTAAAGCGGAATAATATTGTGATTTTTGCAATAGTTTTCGAATTTTGGCGATTGGTGGTTATTACGGAGTGGCGTGCCTGGGCGACTGCCAACCGTGACTAGCTTCACCTCACGTGACAAGGCGCCAGGGTGAGTTTGTTATTTGTTCGTTTAAGCGCGTATACGCGATTGGTATTGCGTGCCTTTTTTTTTCTTTTACATTTAATTTTAAATTTTCGAATAAAATCGCCCCTATATTGCAGCCTTGTCTTTTTGGGATCGTTTTCGTGACATTATTTAAAGTTCAACCAATCAATTACCGGGAACGGTATAATAATATTCACGATACCGAAAAAGAAACACGAACGCTTATAAGGCGCGATACCGAAAAAAAAACAAAAACGTTTATAAGGCACAATACCGAAATGACCAAAAACGACGCCGAACGGCAGCCGACCGCCCAGTTGGGAAGGTAAAAGGTCGAATTTAACCACGGTCGCCCCGAGACAGATTCCCCCCGCGCAGAACGCCAGCGTTACCAACTTACGGTACGAATACGGGCCCAGCGTCGCCCGTCGACCCGGGAACGCGTGGGAAATATTGTAACGGTTAGGGGGGAGGACGAAACCACCGATTCCCGAAAAAATACCGACGAACCCGTTCGGTTAAATAATTGGGACCAGCGAATTTTACCATTAATAAATATTAATGGGCCGATACGTAAAATTAACGAGGTTCCTTTTTCCGAGGAAAAATACCAAATAATAATAGACGAATTGGAAAATCGCATTGCCCATATACAGGACCAAATCGATTTATTAAATAACACCAAACAAAAAAACGAGGCCACCATTTCGCGCCTGCTCCGCGAAGCCCGTTCCCGACGAGAAATTACCGCGATTACTATTGGTACCGGTTCCGGTGGTTCGCACCATAAATCTCGCGTAAAGGATCCTCCGACATTTTCAAATAACCCCGACAAAAACGAGGTTATTTTCGAGGTTTGGTACCGCCGGATCGAAAACAAGTTGTTATTCGACGGAGCATATTATCCCACCGATGCAAATAAACGCGTTTACGTCGAATCCCGTCTTGGAGGTGACGTCGCCGATATTTTGTTCTTTTACCTTAACGATACCCACCCCGATCAAATTACCACGTACGACGGTATAATGGGCCATTTGCGCGAGAAATATAAGGATACCAAATTCGAGGATACAGCGCGGGACGAATTGGATAAGCTGATTATATCGACGAAGGACAAATTTATGATTTTTAAAAACAAATTCGTCAAACTGGCAGGTTAAAACGGCTTTCCGAAACGAAGCTGGAAGCGGGAATTGCACCGCCGCCTATTTACCAATTTGCGAATCGCAATGGTTATATACCACCAGGATATTAACGTTTCGTTTGACGCTTACGTCCGTACGGCCGATGGTATCTCCTATAACCTTACCAAAACCTACGTTTCGCGGACCGAAAATAAAAATAAGACCAAAACCACCTCGATTAAAAAAACCACAGGAGGGTTTATTATTCCACGTATTGAAAAACCAGCCCGGACCACCGGAAACGTTGTTAACGAGGGATAAAAGGGCAAATTAAATGTGGAGGAAATGCGTGGATTTATTCGGGCAGGCAAATGTTTCCAATGCCGTAAACCGGGTTATATTAGTAGAAATTACCCCAACGGTAATACCGGTCGCCCCACCATTTCCGAGGACCGAGTTAATTAAATTATTGCAAGCTACTATGGAAAGGGTACCGATATGTTTGGAAAAAACGTCGTTATGTCGGAAAACTAATTACTTTGGGGAAATTGGACTCCTTTCCAGGGAAGGTGTGGCCAACCACCGAAATGTGCGAATTGAAAGAAAAAATCGTTGCAAAGCAAAGGTTGTTGGAAAAACCGATACCCTACGATTTTTTACGTAAATATTTAGACGGCGACCCTATATTTATAGCGGCCAGCATTTCCTTAAATGGATTTAATTATAACATTCGTGTTTTGATTGACACCGGAGCAAATGGGTACGTTTTTATTAGCAAACAATTGGCTCGGCGACTGTATATAACGTTAAAAACCCCTAAAATTGTCGGTTTTCACCCCCAAAAGGTTGGAGGTTATAACGGAAAAACCTCGCAACAGATCGATACTGCTGTATTGGCCACTTTTATAATATAGGGCCGGAGGTTCCGCGAAACGCCGATACTGGTATTGGATATGCTACAAAAGATAATTGTGGGACGATTTTTTTTGGCGGAGCACGGAATATTTATTAACTATCGTTACCGACGGTTCCAATTCCCGGAAAACTTACCTTTACTGGCGGTATATTATCGAAATATCGATATAACCCAATTACCAAATCCGGGGTTTGTAAACCCTATATATTAGTCGGACGCGGATCGTCGAAATGCTGCTTTGGAAAAAAAAAATTAATTGGCCTCCCGACAACGAATAATATAGCGACGAATCCAAACTTTGGAAAAAATAACAGAACGCCCTCCGTCGATATTTCGGAGAGTAAAATTGCTGGCCAGGTCGGGACAGGTTTGGGAAATCCCCACGCCCCGGGAAATTTACACCGATCCGAATTTACAAAAAATGTAACGGGAATTTTACGAATTACCGAAACCAAAGGTTAAAATAACAAACCTAAATTATATCCAAAGGAAAAAGACCAAAGAGGCCGAAGATTCCTTTCGCATACAAAAGGATGCTAAAGGAAAATATATATTGAAAAGAAACGCGGTGGGTTGGTATAAAAACCGACAAATAAGTATCGCTATAATAAACGCTATACAATTTATACGTTTAATACAAAAGGATTCAGCCCTTTATTGCATTTCGATAAACGAAATCGACGATGTCCTGCGGTAGAAAAATACCGAAAAGCTGCTCCCTGATAACGACGGAAATTTGCGGGCAATATTGTTAAAAAAAGTTCCAAAACATTACCACGACCTGTTAAACGTATTTAGTAAAATGGAATCCGATTAGGTCCCGTTTTTTCGACCGGGATTAAACCATAATATACAATTCGAGGGTAACCCTAAAATATTGGGATATAATCCACTTTACAAAATAACGGAGGAAAAGTTGGAAGTTTGCAGGAAATATTTCCAAAAGAACCTCCAGAAAGGTTTTATAAAGCCAGGATCGACCCCGTGGGCCGCCCCCATCCTGTTCGTACGAAAAGGCGATGGAGGATTCCGGTTTTGCGTCGATTATCGAAAATTAAACGCCTTTACCAAAAAAGACGTTTGTCCTTTACCGTTAATCGAGGAAATACTGGCCCGGATTTCCAAGGTTCGATTTTTTACTAAGATCGATATTAGGTAAGTTTTCCACCGGATCCGCATAAACCCGGAATATCGAAATTATATAACTTTTAGGACCCGATACGGGACCTTCCGGTATAATATATTACCTTTTGGTTTTACTAACGGGCCGGCCACGTTCCAGAAATTTATTAACGAGATTCTAATGGAGTATTTGGACGATTTTTGTTCCGTTTATATGGACGATATTCTGATTTGGAGCGAGATTGAGGAGGAATACCAAACTTACGTCCGGCAAATCCTGGAAAGGCTTAAAAAGGCTGGATTTCAGGCTGATATTAAAAAATGCGAGTTTTACGTTACAGAAACACAATTCCTGGGTTTTATTATAGGTATTAAAGGCGTCGTTGTCAACCCAGATAAAATAACCGCCGTAAAACAGTAGGTACCACCTATTACCGTGAAAAAAGTGCAGTCCTTCCTAGGGTTTTGTAATTTTTACAGAAAATTTGTTCCAAAATACAGCCGGGTAACCAAACCGTTAACGAATTTGACGAAAAAAGCGGTGCCTTTTTAATGGGACGAATATTGCCGCGTCGTTTTCGATACCCTGAAGAAGGCGTTAATTTCCGCACCCGTTTTTGGCTATTACCAAACGGATTGCGAAACAAAGGTAAAGATTAACGCGTCCGGAGGAATAGTGGCCGGAACGTTACTGCAGCAGAACCCAAATACCCAAAAATGGCATCCGATCGCATTTTTTTCCGAAATTATGCAGCAGGCGGAATTCAATTACCCTATTTACGATAAAAAATTGCTAACAGTCGTTAGGGCGCTAAAAACCTGGAGACCAGAGCTAATAGGTATTAAAAAGAAATTTGTAGCGATTATTAATTATAAGGCTTTGGAATATTTTTTTACGAAACGGTTGCTTAATTTCCGGTAAACGGCCTGGGCCGACTTTTTTTCCCAATATAATTTTGAGATTATTTACCGCCCTGGTAACGAAAATGTGCTGGCAAATGTTTTGACCCGCAAGGCAGAAAATGTATAAAATCAAAAAAAACGTTAGGAAATAGAACGTTATATGGTTATTTTCCGTTTTGTCGACAATGCTGGCGACGATTTTTATATGGTTAACCCCTTTTTATATTGGCAAATTATTACCGATGGCGGTTTCGGAATGTTATTGGTAGCGATCAAACCAATTGGTGCAGCTGGACAATTGCTGTTCGCTAAAAAAGTGCTCAGGGCTAACGAGTATTTACCATTGTTAAAACAGTACCGAATTAAGGCCCGTAACCCCGAAAAAAAGCATTGGACGTTGTTGTACGACAAATACGTACTGTACCGAAGGAAATTGGTGATCCCAGGTGACGGGGAATGGTCCGCCAAAGTGATTCGTAAAGTTTATAGGATTATTGCTACGGCCCATCCTGGCCGCAATAAAACCCGCCGTTTGGTGGTACAGCAGTTTTGGTGGCCAGGTATGAGCGGAATGGTGGACCGCTATATTGCCAATTGTTTTTGTCGATCAGCCAAAGTTCCGAAAGATAAAACCCCTGGGTTTTTATAACCATTACCCGTACCGGATCGACAATGGAGCATTATCGTCGTAGATTTTAAATTAATGCCCAAGTCGAAATCGGGAAACGATAACCTGTTTGTAATAATCGATGCGCTGACGAAACGGTCGTGGGCCGTTTTATATATAAAGACGGTTACCGTAAAAAACGCAGCCATAATATATTACGAGGGTTTTTACCGCATTTATAATTTACCCACAAAAGTTATTTCCGACAAAAGCCCGCAGTTTGTATTAGATTTAATCGACGAAATGTCCAAGATTTTGCAAATTAAGTGGAAATTTTCGACGGCCGGGCATTTCCAAACAGCAGGGTAAATAAAGATTATAAACGTTTATATCGATTAAAAGTTGTACCCTTATATTAACCATTTCCAAAACGATTGGGACAAACGTATACCCGCAATCGATTTGGTGCAGGTAACGCTACCCCATAATTTTTTCGGAGGATTTTTACCTTTCGAGATTGGAAACGGTTACCCGGCCCATATATATTTCGATTAGACGTAAAGGACCGAATTAAAGGGATTGTTTACCCGTAAACGATTTACAAGAACCGAAATTTAAGCGATTACCAAAAAGTTCGAAAGTTACGTGGAAGCGGTACGTACCCACCTCCAAATGGCGCAATAACGAATGTGCGACCAAGCCAATAAACACCGCCGGGAACTCGATTTCGGAGTAGGAAACGCCGTTTACATTATTAAAAAGCATTGGGTGACGGACTGTCCTAGCGATAAACTAAATTACCCGTTAACCAAATGTAATTATGTGATTAAAAAGAAACGGGGGCATTCCTACCATTTGGAATTGCCAAATTTTTGGAAAGGAAACCGCGTATTTTATACCGACCGTTTTCGGTTAAACCCACGTAACCCATTGGACGGATAAACCGCAAAAAGGCCCGAAAGCGAAGTAATCGACGCGTTAAAAAATACCAACGAAAAGGAATAGGAAGTCGAACGGGTAATTTCTTCGCGGATATTACGAGGTGTGCTTCAGTACCAAGTCCAGTGGAAAGGTTGGGACCCCGACCCGGAGTTTTACGACGCGGAAAGATTTAAAAACGCGGCTGTGCAATTGCGACAATATTATAACGTTTACCCCGACAAGGCCGGCCCTCCTATACGCCTAAAGGCCTGGGAAAAGGCTGCCCTCGAGGATCGGTTCGACCCGCCCGACGAATACGACAACGTCCCGGTTACGGGGAACAGCACAGCCAGCAGATTGCGACGTCGCCGGTGAAAACAAAACAAAATACAGCAAAAGTTTTAACCGCTCGCGGGGCGGACGGGGGGTAATATTACGAAATGGCGTACCTGGGCGACTGCCAACCGTAATTAGCTTCACCTCACGTGATAAGGCGTCAGGGTGAGTTTATTATTTGTTCGTTTAGGCGCGTGTACGCGATTGGCATTGCGTGCCTTTTTTTTTCCTTTACACTTAGCTTTAGATCTTCGAATAGAATCGCCCCTATATTGCAGCCTTGTCTTTTTGGGATCGTTTTCGTGACAGTGGTTAATATGCTCATCGAATACTAATATCCGATATGCGCTTTTTATCCGCGATTTTGTATAATAATCGAAATACCGAACCCAATCCAGGCCTGTTTCGTTATTTGTCCATTTATTGGAAATAATTTTTATACGTTAAAATGCGGGAAGACCGCCTTCTGTATACCAATTCGCGAAATGGTGGACGTTTTTAACGATAAAATATGGGGGTATATCGTAACCGTCGCCACTAATATAGCAGATTACAGTCGCCTATTTTCGATTACCAAGCTGTACTTTTTTGTTTTTTCCGCGTTTTTCGGACCCGGTTATAATTATATAATCGCAAATTTAACCCATTATAAAACCGGTTTCGTCGAAATTGTAAATGTCGCAGTCCTGGATACCGTATTTGGCCTTTATATTGGTTACCAAACGAAACCACGCGTTTAACGCGTTAAAATTTTCGCAAAAAGCCTTTTGGAAATTATAGGCGCGAGAAAAACGCGTTTTTAGTTTTATACGTCGTTGGATAAAGCGATTTACCCAGCGAATCCCGACTGGTCGCGCGTTCCGCGTAACGAAAATATGGTCGGTTATCGCGGCCACGTTAGCAATTTAAAGCGGAAATCCTCGGGAATTTAGGTCCAATATATATCGGACAATCACTTCCTTTTCGTTTTGCGTTAAAAGTTGATTGCCTGGCCGACGGTCGGCCAAAAAAGCGCGACCGTTTATTCGGGCGTGTAACGTAAAAAACGGTATATTATACCGTTTCGCCGCCGCTCGAATGCTAATTTTTGTAACCGATCGAAAGTTTTTCAGCGCAAAATTGATTTGGGATTTACGGTTTGGCGATTCCATTGTTGGTGGTGGAAAAAACACGTGTCGAAATGAAAAGATGGTCAATGTCGGAAAAATGATCCGGGTCATGTCCTGATCCGGGTCATGTACATCCACGTTAGGGAGTCGGTATAAAAGGGTAGCTGACCCTTCCATCCTGCAATAACAAACGGTAGATCCGTTATGCGGTTGAGAAAGGGCCCCGGATATTTGCAGAGTGGATGAAAAAATGCTCTATAGATCGCCAATGATACCCAGTAAAGCCCAGCCTAAAACAGTCAGCCACTAGGATCGACCCGGTCAGAGAGTGAATCAGGCATACCGTTGAGGCCAGAATAGCTAGCCCAAGGCTAGTCCCCTCAAGGTCGGCTATAAAATGCTTAATGGCGGCCATGGCTAAGGCAGAAAGGATGAAGCGCTGCTGGAGAAAAGAATAATTACCTCCTACACAGAAGTAATAATTTCCGTAGACAAGATCAAATGAACGGCTCCAAATTTGCAGGGAATGGTTGTACTATTATCACATATAAATATATTGATACACACGAGTCTTTGTCGGATGCGCAACTTTGCTTGGGACACCTGAGTCCTTATGGCATCCTACTCTCCAACAGAGAATTCTCCGACATGCAATTCTTCGCGAAAAGATTTCACCTCTACCTAAGTTTCGTTTCGGGGCCAGCAAAGTCAACGAGCAGTCAAATTCATCTACTGACCTGGTCCGACTTGACTGAGTAGTAATAAACTAAACAAGGACAGTCATGAATTTAAACTTTCTTTTACCAACCCTTTTAGATAATCTGACTATTATCAGCACTCCACTCCGACAACATACAATCTACGCAAGCAAAGTCGGACCAAGATAGCAAAGCGGAGGCTCGGAAGGTTCGTGGCTGACCGGGAGCATTAGTAAAACGAAAAGGTTTTGGAGCGTTGCTGGGTCGAGATTCGAGGTTCTCGGAGAGGTTATTTCAGGGGTCTTGAGAAGAAAGGTCCTCGCGATTAATTAGCACACGATTGTCGCGTACCCAAGGTAGTTAGCTACTCCGAGGTTCCGGAGGTAGGCATTGGAGCTTATAAACCTGCCTTGGAGCTGGACAGGACGCTGACTGGCGACTTTAGTTCAGACGAGAATCTCCCGGCTGAAACCCCTGTGATCTGAATAATTAAAAAGTCTCTGGATAAGGTTTTACATGTCAATTGGCCTACGTGGTAAGAGCGGGTAGAATTTTGAGCCTTACCAACAGTGGTAATTACTAACATCCTTGCAACGTATTCGAGTGAGAATTGAGTCTTGAAACAAATATTGTGTATTGTCGTTAACTGTTGCAACTATCACGACTTTTCACAGGTTAAACATGACGAGAACATTGGTAGTGACGGTGTAGCCTGTCGGTATGTATGCTCAAGTGATGTTTTGCAAAGATTATGGCTTTTTTTTTATCATGTCCGAGTCCGCGATCAACATTGTGCGAAATGTATATTAAAGGAAGGACAATCATACTTTGAGCAAATTCTAAATTGAATTCTCCCAATCCAAGGATTCCAACACGCTAGCATAACTTGTACTTGGCATTCCAATTGTTAACTTTTACTTGACAAACTATCACATTTACTAGTGCTTCAAACTAACAGGTATTTCAACATAATGTCCAGCTCAGCGAAGGTTATACTTTACTTTGGTGATCAGACGGATCAATGGATCGATGGGCTGGATTTTATCCGAAAAGAAGCCCGGTTTGCACCGTGGCTTCGAACATTTATGGCAGATGCATGTCAGAAACTCAAAGCTGAGATGAATGATTGCGAAAGCATCATTAAAGATAGTCTTGGTAACTTTGCCACCCTCTACGACTTGGCGGAGATGTATCGCCACACACCAGACGAAACAGGGTTTGCCAATGCTTTCCTCATCTACGTGATGAGAGCAGCTATGCTGCTTCGGTAAGCTTTCGCACTTTCCCTAAAGTATTATCAATCTTTTTTTCTCTTTCCTTTTCAAACTAACATCAAAATTGGCAGATGTATCAAGCGTGAACCTCATTTGCTGGAAAATTCCCAAGACGGGCCCGAGTGGCTGGGAATTTCAGGTGGCCTGATGAGCCTGGCGCCACTCGCAGTGGCCAAAGACTTTGATACTCTTTACGATGCCTGTATCGAGGTTGCCGGGCTCCTTTGTAGAGTGTCCAACTTCTGTTGCATTCGATCGAGGGCAGTTGAAGACAAGTCTGGAACATGGGGATGGGCGGTCCTGGGCATCTCAAAGGAAGATCTTGGCTCGGCCTTGGATCAGTATCAGAGCAGCGTGGTATGCAATCTACATGACGGAGTCTCATGAAAGTTAGGTACTTGGCTAACATGAATTTAATGCCTGAAAGGGTATCCCTCCACTGCAAAGGGCTCATGTAGCGGTCACTGGCGATCGCTGGGCCAGCATCATTGGGCCACCGAGTGTGCTGGAGCGATGTCTCAAAGAATGCCCAACTGTCAACGGCCTCGCCAAGAACAAGCTCAACATTCGATCGCTCCAGCACGCCATTCCAGTCTCGGATGCTGATCTCGATTACATTGTTGGGAATTCGGCCTTGGTAAACAAGAGCTTGGATGCCCAGCACAGGATCTGGGGAACAGACCATCCCGATGCCACTTACGGCACTTTGGGCGAAGTGCTACGAACCGCTGTTTTACAGTGCGTATCCCGACCTCTGGATATTGTTGAGGTCGTCAAGGGCATGGCAACACGCCTCGACTCTTGCGACCAAATCGACATCAAGGTCTTGGGCACCAGTGGTCATACTCCTTACCTCGCGACAGCTCTGAAGAAGCAGGGAAGAGCTGTCAATGTGCACCATGAGATTGGCGCCCCCAACCAGATACCAGACGATGCCCAAACGGGGGGCAGAATTGCCATTGTAGGCATGGCTGGACGAGGGCCCGGGAGCGATGATCTGGACGAATTCTGGAGCGTCCTTATGGATGGCAAAGATATGGCAGAGGAGATAACCCCGGACCGGTTCGACCTGGACGAGTTTTTTGCCGCAGAACATGACCATAAAGACCCAAAGTGCACAACGACTTCAAAGTTTGGCTGCTTCATGAACAAGCCGGGAAATTTCGATGCTCGCTTCTTTCGCATATCGCCTAGAGAAGCCATCTTCATGGACCCAGGACACCGGCAGTTCCTCATGAGCTCATACGAGGCCCTCGAAAACGCTGGATATTCAGAGGGGAAATCGGCAGATGTTAATCCAGACAAGATAGGCGTCTTTTTCGGACAGAGTAATGACGATTGGAACGGAATGGCTCACCATCTAAAGGGCTGCGACGCTTACACGTTGCAAGGTGCACAGCGAGCCTTTGGCGCCGGTCGTCTGGCATTCCACATGGGCTGGGAAGGTCCCACGTACTCTCTGGACTCGGCCTGCGCCACGACAAGCTCGTCGATTCATCTTGCATGCCTCAGTCTGATCTCTGGCGACGTTGACATGGCCGTGTGCGGCGCCGCCAACGTGGTTGCATATCCGCACTCGTGGACAAGCCTTAGCAAATCCGGTATCCTTTCCAAGACGGGCAACTGCAAACCATTCCGTGAAGACGCCGACGGTTATTGCAGGGCTGATTTTGTCGGCAGTGTGGTGCTTAAGAGGCTCGGCGACGCCGTTGCTCACAATGACAAGATTCTCGCCGTCATTTCAGGGTCAGGCAGAAACCACAGTGGAAATTCTCCATCCATCACCACCTCGGATGCTGATGCCCAAGAGAGGCTGTTTAACAAGGTTTTGGCAAACGCGGGAGTCTTGCCTGATGAGATTTCCTATGTGGAGATGCACGGAACCGGCACGCAGATTGGTGATCCGGCCGAGATGCGTGCAGTGACCAAAGTCTTCAAGCATCGGCAAGGCGACGATCTGGTGCTAGGATCCATCAAGGCCAACATTGGCCACAGTGAAGCAGCTGCGGGCATGTCTTCACTGCTCAAGTGTATTCTCATGTTTCAAAAGGGCATGATGCCGCCCCAAGGAGGGATGCCGCATGCTCTCAACCCAAAGTTCCCGTCACTGAAGCAGGCCAAACTGGAAATACTATCGGCGGCAAGGGAATTCAAGCCAAAGGGCGCCAAGCCACGGCGTGCTATGATTAATAACTTTGACGCCGCGGGCGGTAACGCCTGTCTGCTACTGGAAGAGTATAGTGGCTTGCCTACTGGTGCTTTAGCCGACGGCGTTCAGGTGCCCTGGGAGAAATACGCAGTGGTCGTGTCGGCAAGAACAGCGTCATCTCTCGATGCTAACAAGCGCAGGCTACTGAAATATCTCGAGCAAAACCCTGATTGCAGAATCCAGGACGTTTCATACACGACCACGGCAAGAAGGATACACCATCCAATCAGAGCTGCGTATCTCGTCTCTTCGATTGATCAACTAAAGTCAAGCCTGACCTCAGACATATCATCAGGGCAGAATAAGCAAACAGCAACAGCAGCAACCAAACCTGTCGTCCTTGTGTTCACTGGACAGGGGTCTGCCTATGGCGGAATGGGTAACGAAATGTACCAGACAAGTTCCGTATTCCGCACAAAGGTCGATCAATGCGTCAAAATCTGCGCCGACCTCGGCTTTGCGCCGTTCTTGGACATCATTACGGACAAAGATGTGGACCTTTCCATCAAAGAACCAGCACAGATCCACCTGGCCTTGCTAACCCTTGAGATCTCCCTTGCATACTTTTGGCAGTCTCAGGCAGGGCTAGAGCCGAGCATGGTCATGGGCCACTCCTTGGGTGAATATGCGGCTCTTCACGTTGCCGGAGTTTTGTCACTTACCGACGTGTTTTATCTCGTTGGTAAGCGGGCTCAGCTGCTGGAAGAGCTTTGTGATACGGGCTCGTGTACAAGTGAGTAACAGAAGCATTTCCACTAGCTTCCTTTTTTTTCCTTCTCTTTTTTACGTTAGATTGAGCTTCTTGCTGATGATTTCAAAACCCACCCCCAAAATCTAGTGTTGTCAGTAGCTTCGACTGCAGAAACGGCACAGAAATTCATTGATTCAAAACAAGACACTCTTTGCTCCATTTCTTGCTCCAACGCTCCCAAATCAACTGTCATCGGTGGTCTGGTAGATGACATCAAACAGCTCGAGGCAGAGATGAGCGACTTTAATGCAAAACAGCTCCCAGTTCCTTATGCTTTCCATACATTCCAAATGGATGCTATTCTGGAGCCATTGGTCAGCCTCGCAAGAGGAGTTACCTTCTCGCCTCCCAAGTTCCCAGTTGCTTCAACACTGCTCGCAAAGATTGTTGACTCGGCAGGAACTTTCAACCCAGGTTACATGGCACAGCAAACCCGACAGCAGGTCCAGTTTGTCAAGACCATACAAGCAGTCGACGAGAAGCTTGGTGAGGCTATTTGGCTCGAGGTCGGACCAACTCAGCTCTGCGGCTCATTTGTCAAGGCAACTTTAAGTCCAACCCCAGCCCCGGGAGCAATCATGTCGACTCTGCAGAAAGACAGCACTAGTTGGTCGTCTTTTTTCTCTTGTTTAGTTAAGCTGTACGAGCAGGGAGTTGATATCGATTGGCTTCGACTTTGCTCCCCCTACCGAAAAGGTCTTAGACTAGTCAACCTGCCCACATATGCCTGGGATTTGCAGGAGTTCTGGATCACGCACACGGAAAGGGGACGCCAGAGTTTGGACAGCCCTGTATCAAACACAGCACCGACGCAAATCTCCACATGCGCGCAGTTCATTGTTGAGGAAACACCCAGCCAGGTCGTCATGCAAACCTCGATTGCCGACCCGGGAATGCAGGCCATCATCGAGGGTCACCGCATCCGCGACGTTGCCATCTGCCCTGGAAGCGCCTTTTGTGATGCAGCCTTGACCGCAGCACAACGCCTATTTCAGAGCAGTGAGAGGGTCAAGGCAATGGAGAAACCGGTCTGGACCATCCGCAACTTATCCCTGCGGAGCCCTCTTCGAAACGAACCCGATGCTACAGCCGAACATCTCGTCACCACGGCCATTGTTTCGAAGCAATCTTCCGAGGATTCTCAAGTAACCTTTAGTTACCGCAACAGAGAGTTGGGAGGCTGTACAGTCTCAATCTCCGAGGGAGCTCGTAACCAATCTGCCCGGTCTAGGACAAACTTCTTCATCAAGGCTAGATTGGACGATCTTGTCACAAAGGTCAAGCAAGGCTTGGGACACAGAATCTACTCGAGCATTTTCTACTCTTTGTTTGGACCCACCGTAAAGTACAGCCCTGATTTTAAGCGGCTAAAGGAGGCATATGTATCCGAGGATTTCAGTGAAGCTGCAGCCGAGATAACCTTGGGATCTAACCCTGAAGGCACTCGGTTCACATCATCTCCGTACCACGGTGAAAGCCTGGTGCATTTGGCTGGTTTCATGCTAAATTCGAACCCATCGAGGCCTCGCAGTTCCGAAACTACCTTTATGATGGACAACCTCGAAAGTGTCCAGACCATCAATGCAGCGGCTCTGGTCCCCGGGAGAACATACTGGAGCTTTGCCAGGGTGGCTTCCAGGACCGATGATTCGGCTACGTGCGACGTGTGGGTTTTCGAGCACAGCGAGGCCTCCTCAGAATTGGTTATGGTGTGTTTCGGGCTGCGCTTCCATGAAGTGCAAAATATCGTGCTCGACAGGCTGCTCGGGAAGAATAAGCCTGTTGTCCAAGTTTCTGAGAAAACCCCAAGCTCCAATAAATTGCCAAAGCCCACAGTTACAAAGCCTGCCCTTGAGGTACCTTTATATCAACCTCAGGCATCCGTACCCATCGACAATCATGAAACTCCCGCCGGTGACGCATCGGTGGAGAACAGCAGTGGTCTTTGCGCAGCGATACTTGGGAGCATTTGCAGAGAGACGGGGACGGACCTTTCGCAGCTTACCGACGACACTGCCCTGGCAGACATTGGGGTTGATTCTATTATGGCCATTGAGATCACCGCGTCGGTGAAAAAGGAGACGGGAATCGACCTCAACGTGACTACCCTGATTGACCATCCCACCATTGGCGCCCTTCGAGTTGCATTTGGACTTGACGCAGACGTGGGCTCAACAGACAAAGACTACGATATGCTCACCCCAACATCTGAATTATCCGAATCATCGGACTGGAGTGTAGTTACTCCCGCTGGTGCATCCACCAGAAACACAACGCCTTCGACATCTCCCCTAGAACAGAAGCCCCCTCCAAAGACATGGACGGCAGACGCAGAGACCCAAACCCCAGCGGCAGCCGACACAAAACCTACAGAAATCATTAAAGAGACGCTAAAGAGCGTGGCTGCCCCGAAAGCCCGTATTGTATTGCTACATGGACGTCTAAAGGACAACCAAACGCCATTGTACCTGATCGCAGACGGCACCGGATCGATCGCGACCTACATCCACCTGCCACCCTTCAACACCAAGTCGGTAATTTACGGCATCGAATCGCCTTTCACCAAGAACCCAGAGCTGATGGCTGGCGAAAGCGGCATTCCCAACGCGGCAAAACACATCGTCGATGCCGTCATCGAGTCTCGGCCACACGGACCATTGTATATTGGTGGGTTCTCCGGTGGCGGCATGTTAGGTTACGAGGTGTGCCGTCAACTGGCGGATCAGGGCCGCAAAGTCGACGGTCTGTTGATCATTGACATCTGCTCACCCCGAACCAAGGTCGAAACCAGCCTGGTCAAGGTGCAGCCCGAGGACGGCTGGGAAATGTTCCAGGCCATGGCGGCACAAGACCAATTTTGGAACTCAAACTCGCAATCCCCGCCCATGCAGCACCTTTTGGGCTTGTTTAGAGCCGTGGCCAACTACCACCCTGAGCCCATGACCGAAGAGCAGCGACCGAAAAAGACCAGCGTTATTTGGGCCGAGAGGGGCATGGGCCGCCGGTGCCAGGAGAAGCCTGAGCTGAAGCGCAAAATGTTGGACATGGGGTTCCCAGCCGAGGCCTATCCTGGGTTTATGGAAGATCCGAGGCTCGGGGCTCTTGCCTGGGGCTTTGTTGATAAGCGCGGTTCCGAGGGTGCGCTTGGGCCCAATGGCTGGGACAAGTATGTGGGAAATGTCGGTCAATGTTTATCGGTAGATGCAGACCATCTTGATATGCCTATGCCGGGACATGTGCATCACATGAGGGCAAAGATAGAAGAGGCACTTGCCTATTTTGACTCTTGCACCTAGGAGTAGTATTTCATTTTCAAAGACGAAGGTTTTTGGGTTTGCTGTTGGGAGAATATAAGTTAGCTTTTGTTTCCAAAGAACTCTACTGTATTAAGTCTCGGATTATAAACGGTTCATCGCAATTATACTAAGTTTTCAAGAAAAAGTGCATCCCAGGCCAAATCAGCATCTTGGTGATCACTAGAGACCTTTGGAACCTATGAAACACGTCCAATCCAAGTGCACCAGCTAAAAGGGGAAAAAAAAGAAAAAAATAATATGATAAATATATTCAAGGTCGCAGCGGATACTATAACTCAAAGTCTAGCCTACATAAGGTGGATTAATCTTCAAGCCGTTTTCCCGGAAATATTCAAGTAACGGCTCCAGTTTGCGACATTTGTGCATGCTCTCGAAATCCTCGCGTGACCCATCCGGTCAGGACGGATTGCTACCGTTGCCCTCTCCTTTATATATCAGGTACGGCGTCACGTTAGCGCTACAGGTCAGCGCCTGCCGCAAAACGTCGACGCAATAGTCGGTGTGTTTGCGTGCCTCGTGATGCATCCATCTGGGCAGCGGGGGTCGCTCGTCGTCATTATCATCTCGTGCATAGGTGTGCCCTTTGGTCGGTGGCTGGGCGTACTTGTCAATCCAGATGTACTGCCGCAGTATGTTGAGGCAGTGGAGGTGGTGGAAGACTTCAACTATGCAGACGTAACCGCCAGCCGACGAGGCATGCGGGTTTCCCGGGGGGACGGTTATGAACCGGGAGCCGTGGTGGTGCAGGTCCCTGTATTCGAGGTGGTCAAGAAGTGGGAGTTTTCGTAGGGGATGGCGACCATGGAAACTGTTTTGTGTTTTGAGGGGTGTGGTGGTGATGTTAACACTGACGTCGAGGTTCTTTTCTTGATATTGAAGTGGAATTGGGATTGCAACTCACCCTGGGAAATTGCGTCCCACTTCTTCTCCATCTCCTTGGTTAGGCGGCCGACATAGCCCGAATCCGAACCGGCCATCGGGTCAGTCCAGTTGCAGTGCTCGTATTCTACCAAATCTAAAAGCGGTGCTTTTTTTGTTGCGGAAACAGTGTTAGTTTGCATTTGCCTGCTCGCTATATTTGTTTTAAACAAGCTTCTTCAAAGGTGTAGGTAGGTATTTGATAACAGCTTACAATAGACGCTCAGCTGCTCAGTACATTGAAGATCTGACGGCGGTCTCGTTTGCTGGTGCTCTGGCGGATTATGTCGTGGTGAGCTTGCAGCAATTATTATGGCACCAGTCAAAAACATAATGACGCAAAGCATTACCTGCCATGCGACAAACGGCATCAGTCGGCTATAGCGCCATTGATTCCCACCCTGCTTCTTCAAGGGGGAAGGCGGGGAGGATGCCCCGACGCTTTCATCATCCTCGATGACGGTATATACATGCTCGGGCTTTGGACGTCTGTTCCAAAACATGATGTGATAAGGGTTAAAAGAACGGGAAACCTGGTTTAAACGAAAGAAATGTTTTTTTGGAACGTGAACGAACGCGTTTGCATATGAGCAAGGGGAAAGAGAGATTTTGAAGCAATCAGTCTTCATTCCAGCCCGCCAAGATTTAACGGCCCGCCGATTGAAGCAGTTCGTATAGCTTTTATAACCTTTGACATATAGCGGGTTCGGTCTTTAGTTTATTTCGATAGTGCACGACCGTTCGGCAAAATACGGAAATTTTTATTTTGTGTAATCTTGAGCTTCAGATATTTTCCGGCGGTGCCCTGTCCACAAAATGTCACTAGCAGTGTGACCCCGATGCGGTGTATCCTTTTGCGCCATCGGACTGTCGCTGCTCATCATCACGTCGGGTTTGGTCGGAGCGGCCTGCCGCTGAGGAACAAGCCACACCGTGCAGCCTCTTCCCGAGCCAAAAAACCTGGGCTCATGCGGAGCATCGGCCAAAGAGGCACGGAAAAAAGGATGCGTCTTTGACTTCCTTCTCGGTGGATGGCTACGCCCCCAATGCATCGATCAGGAACAGTACGACAGGTACATGAAGGAGTGGCTGACTCTGAACATGACCATGTACTCTGCCCCAGATGTCGAGGAACCCGCCAGCCTGGAGTATATACTGGGAGGCGACTGGGATCTGATCTGGGACGTCGGAAGCTATCACTACCTCCATTGCTCCTACGTCTTGGAGAAAAACAGGAAGGCCCTGACGCACGAGATCAACAAGGTCCCGAGCAACTGCCTCGCCCTTAACAGCAACCCAAAGGTTGCAGACATGGTGAACACCACGAGGCGGCAGGTTTTTGAGCGTATGCCAATTATGAACTGCCTGGTGTTTGAGTGATTGGGTCGATTCGGCGCCGTACAAAAGGACCAAACTAGCTTGTTATTGGATGTTTGTTTCTCGAGTTCTTAGCAAGGTAAAAGGTTGGGGGTAATCTTCATGGATAGCGATGGACTTTTGTCTTTTTCTCCTTTTCTTTTCTTTTTCCTTTTTTTCACTCAAGTCCTATGGAACCGTACATGGCTCGACTGGCGCTGAATCCAGTAATCCAACAACAAAAACTTCAATATCAAATCTGAAAATCCCGTGCGGGACGAAAAGTGTGGTAGGAATGCCATTTTTTTTTCTATCCCACAGATTTCAATATTGGCGTCTGTGAAGAAAATAACATGTTTCCTCGCTTTTATTACCACTGCTACGCATTACCGAGAAAGGCGACCGAAAGCAAAACCCTATCCTATTTTGATTGTTGTCTCACCTATTCTGACTTTACCAAGCCACAAAAGCCACACCATGGCGGTGGGCCTTTTACCAAAATTGGCAATTTGCTTGTGGCTGCTTGGGGTTTAGTTGTGGCATTGTGGCTAGTGCACAGTTAAATTAAGCGAAACCACAGTTAGATTAGGCTAGGGGCAAAAAGAATACGAAATAATCTTTTCCCAATGGGCAAAAAAAGCAGTGTTCGGTAATTTGGCTCGCTGAGTTCCCCAAAGAAAGAATAGTAGGTACAATACAGACACTTCCAGCTACTTCACCACCAAACAATCTACTTATTTGAACGACAAACCTCACGAATCACAAAAAACTTTCTCGTTCCTTATAGAAAAACGGTTTTACCTTGCAGCAATGCAGCAGTCTGTAAACAGCACCGGGGAAAAACGATTGCCTATTTTCGAGGGTAATTAATCCAAATCAAGCGTCCCATCGGCAATTGGGCTCAAGTATAAATTGCCAAGTGGGTTCCATTCCAAACGAATATTTGGCTGAGTCTTCGCCTCGTAAACTTGTCTTGCATGAATAGCTTGCGCATAGTGATATTGTGTAAACATTTTCTACCATCTCCTTAACCAACCACGAAAGTCATCAAAACACAACCGGAAGGTACAACCGCGGTTCTCAACGCACCAATGCCAAAAGTGGATTTCAACTGCGTAGACGTCAAAACTGGGGCAGTAGCTTTGAACCCCGTGGACTGGAAGCACACCACCTTGGTCCCTGAGACCGCTGGACGCGCATTAGGATCTGATTTTGCGGGGCTCGTACGCAAGGTCGGCGATAGGGTTGCGGGTTGGGTGCATGGTGGGAATGTTTCCAAACCACAAGACGGCGCATTTGCACAGTATATTGTGGCGAAGGATGCTCTGATAATTAAGATTCCAGAGGGAGTTTCTTTTACGGATGCAGCCACCTTTGGTGTCGGAGTGTCGACCGTTGGGTTGGGCATATTCCGCCAACTCGGGCTGCCGCTGCCGACTTAGCCGGGGGGCGAAAAGTTCCCGTTAATAATTCACGGTGGTAGTACTGCCACAGGGACGCTGGCTATACAGTTTGCGAAACTGTAAAACCCTTATTTTTTCTTCTTTGTTTTCTTTCTCTCCGCAAAGCACCCTCCACGTCAAAAATTTGTCCACTATACTTACCACGGTTCCCAAAGCCGGACTAGAGGTCGTTACACCGTGCTCTTCCCGCCATTTCGAAATGGTCCGGATGTTGGGTGCGGATGCAGTGTTTGATTACAGGGAGCCAAAAGTCGGTTCGGTAATTCACAAGCTCACCCGGGACGCACTCTACCACGCTTTTGACTGCATCTCGACCCGAGAATCGGCCAAGATATGCGCAGACGCACTCTCGGAAAACGTCGCCAGCAAAACACCCATTTACAGCGCGCTACTCTACTGCGAATTTCCGCGAACCGATGTACGGGTGGTTGTAACCGTTGCCCAGATCATATTTGGAAAGTCATTCACCATACCTGAGCTGGGGCGTGAACACTTCCCAGCTGATATTGGAGATTATGAGTTTGGGAGACAGTTTTGGACATTGACCCGGACCCTTTTGGCAAAAGGAAAAATTAGAGCTCACCCTACTGACGTACGAGGAGGTGATCCCGAAGGTGTTTTGGAAGGGTTGGAAGAGTTGAGGCAGGCCCAGGTTGCTGGGAAAAAGCTTGTATATGAACTCTCCTAAACTAGCATGTACTTGCATCTTTGTATATAACCATGTATAAGTCTGGAGACCGCTAAGCTCTAATTCATAGGCTACTACTCCTGACTGCCTGGGGCGAAGCATCCTCTCTTTGTTGTGGCGTATGATAGGGGCTGAAAAGAGTCTCACGGTTCATATCCTAAGGTATAAGTGTTACGGAGTGGCGTGCCTGGGCGACTGCCAACCGTGACTAGCTCCACCTCACGTGACAAGGCGCCAGGGTGAGTTTGTTATTTGTTCGCTTAGGCGCGTGTACGCGATTGGCACTGCGTGCCTTTCTTTTTCCTTTACATTTAGCTTTAAATTTTCGAATAAAATCGCCCCTATATTGCAGCTTTGTCTTTTTGGGATTGCTTTCGTGACATTATCTAAAGCTTAACCAATCAGTTACCGGGAACGGTATAATAATATTTACGATACCGAAAAAGAAACACGAACGCCTATAAGGCGCGATACCGAAAAAAAAATAAAAACGCTTATAAGGCACGATACCGAAATGACCAAGAACGACGCCGAACGGCAGCCGACCGCCCAGTTGGGAAGGTAAAAGGTCGAATTTGACCACGGTCGCCCCGAAATAGGTTTCCCCCGCGCAGAGCGCCAGCGTTAGCAACTTACGGTACGAATACGGGCCCAGCGTCGCCCGTCGACCCGGGAACGCGTGGGAAATACTGTAACGGTTAGGGGGGAGGACGAGACCACCGATTCCCGAAAAGATACCGACGAACCCGTTCGGTTAAATAATTGGGACCAGCGAGTTTTACCATTAATAAATATTAATAGGCCGATACGCAAAATTAACGAGGCTCCTTTTTCCGAGGAAAAACACCAGATAATAGTAAACAAATTGGAAAATCGCATTGCCTATATACAGGACCAAATCGATTTACTAAATAATACTAAGTAAGAAAACGAGGCCACCATTTCGCGCCTGTTTCGCGAAACCCGTTCCCGACGAAAAATTACCGCGATTACTATTGGTACCGGTTCCGGTGGTTCGCACCACAAATCTCGCGTAAAGGATTTTCCGACATTCTCAAATAATCCCGACAAAAACGAGGTTATTTTCGAGGTTTGGTACCGCCGGATCGAAAACAAATTGTTGTTCGACGGAGCGTATTATCCTACCGATGTAAATAAGCGCGCCTACGTCGAATCCCGTTTCGGAGGTGACGCCGCCGACATTTTGTTCCTTTATTTTAACGATATCCACCCCGATTAAATTACCACGTACGACGGTATAATGGGTTATTTGCGCGAGGAATATAAGGATACCAAATTCGAGGATACAGCGCGGGACGAATTGGATAAGCTGATTATGTCGACGAAGGACAAGTTTATGATTTTTAAGAACAAATTCGTTAAATTGGCAGGTTAAAGCGGTTTTCCGAAACGAAGCTGGAAACGGGAATTGTACCGCCGCCTGTTTACCAATTTGCGAATTGCAATGGTTATATACCACCAGGATATTAACGTTTCGTTTGACGCTTACGTCCGTACGGCCGATGGTATTTTTTATGACCTTACCAAAGCCTACGTCTCGCGGACCGAAAATAAAAATAAAACTAAAATTACCTCGATTAAAAAAACCACAAAAGGGTTTATTATTTTACGTGTTGGAGGACCAGCCCGGACCACCGGAAACGTTGTTAACGAGGGATAAAAAAGTAAATTAAATGTGGAGGAAATGCGTAAATTTATCCGGGCAGGTAAATGTTTCCAATGCCGTAAACCGGGCCATATTAGTAGGAATTGCCCCAACGGTAATACCGGTCGCCCCACCATTTTCGAGGACCGAGTTAACCAAATTATTACAAATTATTATGGAAAGGGTACCGATATGTTTGGAAAAGACGTCGTTATGTCGGAAAACTAATTGCCCTGGGGAAATTGGATTCCCTTTCAGGGAAGGTGTGGCCAACCACCGAAATGTGCGAATTGAAAGAAAGAATCGTTGCAAAGCAAAGGTTGCTGGAAAAGCCGATATCCTACGATTTTTTACGTAAATATTTAGGCGGCGACCCTATATTTATAGCGGCCAGCATTTTCCTAAATGGATTTAATTATAACATTCGTATTTTAATTAATACCGGAGCAAATAGGTACGTTTTTATCAGCAAACAATTGGTTCGGCGACTGTATATAACGTTAAAAGCCCCTAAAATTGTCGGTTTCCACCCCCAAAAGGTTGGAGGTTATAACGGAAAAGCTTCGTAACAAATCGATATTGCTGTATTGGCCATTTTTATAATATAGGGCCGGAGGTTCCGCGAAACGCCGATGCTGGTATTAAATATACCACAAAAAATGATCGTGGGACGACTTTTTTTGGCGGAGCACGGAATATTTACTAATTGTCGTCACCGACGGCTCCAATTCCCGGAAAGCCTACCTTTACTGGCGGTATATTATCGAAATATCGATATAACCCAATTACCAAATCCGGGGTTTGTAAACCTTATATATTAGTCGGACGCGGATTGTCGAAATGCTGCCCTGGAAAAGAAAAATTAATCGGCCTCCCGACAACAAATAATATAGCGACGAATCCAAACTTTGGAAAAAATAATAGAACGCTTTTCGTCGATATTTTGGAAAGCAAAATTGCTGGCCAGGTCGGGACAGGTTTGGAAAATCCTTACGCCCCGGGAAACTTACGCCGATCCGAATTTACAGGAAATGTAACGGGAATTTTACGAACTACCGAGGCCAAAAGTTAAAATAATAAACCTGAGTTATACCCAAAGGAAAAAAACCAAAAAGGCCGAAGATTTTTTTCGTATATAAAAGGATGCCAAAGGAAAATATATATTGAAGAGAGACGCGGTGGGTTGGTATAAAGACCGATAAATAAATGTCGCTATAATAGGCGCTATACAATTTATGCGTTTAATGCAGAAGGATTTAGCCCTTTATTGTATTTCGATAAACGAAATCGACGATATTTTACGGTAGAAAAATGCCGAAAGGCTGCTTTTTAATAACGACGGAAACCTGCGGGCGATATTGTTAAAAAAAGTTCCAGAACATTACCACGACCTGTTAAACGTATTTAGTAAAATGGAATCCGATTAGGTCCCGCTTTTTCGACCGGGATTAAACCATAATATACAATTCGAGGGTGACCCTAAAACATTGGGATATAGTCCACTTTACAAAATGACGGAGGAAGAGTTGGAAATTTGCAGGAAATATTTCCAAAAGAATTTCCAGAAAGGTTTTATAAAGCCAGGATCGACCCCGTGGGCCGCCCCCATCCTATTCGCACGAAAAGGCGATGGAGGATTCCGGTTTTGCGTCGATTATCGAAAATTGAACGCCTTTATTAAAAAAGACGTCTGTCTTTTACCGTTAATCGAGAAAATACTGGTCCGGATTTCCAAGGCTCGATTTTTTACCAAAATCGATATTAGGCAAGCTTTCCACCGGATCCGTATAAATCCGGAATATCGAAATTATACAACCTTTAGGACCCGATACGGGACCTTCCGGTATAATATATTACCTTTTGGTTTTATTAACGGGCCGGCCACGTTTTAGAAATTTATTAACGAAATCCTAATGGAGTATTTGGACGATTTCTGTTCCGTTTATATAAACGACATTTTAATTTGGAGCGAGATTGAGGAGGAACACCAAATTTACGTCCGGTAAATCCTGGAAAGGCTTAAAAAGGCTGGATTCCAAACTGATATTAAAAAATGCGAGTTCCACGTTACAGAAACACGATTTCTGGGCTTTATTATAGGTACTAAGGGCGTCGCTGTCGACCCAAATAAAGTAACCGCCGTAAAACAGTGGGTACCACCCACTACCGTGAAAGGAGTGCAATCTTTTCTAGGGTTTTGCAATTTTTACAGAAAATTTGTTCCAAAATACAGCCGGGTAACCAAACCGTTAACGAATTTGACGAAAAAAACGGTGCTTTTTTAATGGGACGAATATTGCCGCGTCGCTTTCGATACCTTGAAAAAGGCGTTAATTTCCGCACCCGTTTTTAGCTATTACCAAACGGATTGCGAAACAAGGGTAGAAATTAACGCGTCCGGAAAAGTGGTGGCCGGAACGTTGTTGCAATAAAACCCAAACACCCAAAAATGGTATCCGATCGCATTTTTTTCCGAAATTATGCAGCAGGCGGAATTTAATTACCCCATTTACGATAAGGAATTGCTAACAGTCGTTAGGGCGCTGAAAACCTAAAGACCAGAGCTAATGGGTACCAAAAAAAAATTTGTGGCGATTATTGATTATAAAGCTTTGGAATATTTTTTTACGAAACGGTTGTTTAATTTCCGGTAAACGGCCTGGACCGACTTCTTTTCCCAATATAATTTTGAAATTATTTACCGCCCTGGTAACGAAAACGTGCTGGTAAATGCTTTGACCCGTAAGGCAAAAAATGTACAAAATTAAAAAAAACGTCAGGAAGCAGAACGTTATATGGCTATTTTCCGTCCTGTCGACAGTGCTGGCGACGACTTTTATATGGTTAACCCCTTTTTATATTGGCAAACTGTTACCGATAGCGGTTTCGGAGTACTGTTAGCAGCGATCGAACCAATTGGCGCAGCTGGATAATTATTGTTCGCTAAAAAGGTGCTCAGGGCTAACGAGCATTTACTATTGCTAAAATAGTACCGAATTAAAGCCCGTAACCCCGAAAAGAAGCATTGGACGTTGTTGCACGACAAACACGTATTATACCGAAGGAGATTGGTAATTCCAGGCGACGGGGAATGGCCCGCCAAAATGATTCGTAAAGTTTATGGGATTATTGCTACGGCCCATCCTGGCCGCAATAAGACCCGCCGTTTGGTGGTATAGCAGTTTTGGTGGCCAGGTATAAGCGGAATAGTGGACCGCTATGTCGCCAATTGTTTCTGTCGATCAGCCAAAATTCCGAGAAATAAAACCCCTGGGTTTTTATAACCATTACCCGTACCGGATCGACAATGGAGCACTATCGTCGTAAATTTTAAATTAATGCCCAAGTCGAAGTCGGGAAACGATAACCTGTTTGTAATAATCGATACGTTAACGAAACGGTCGTGGGCCGTTCCATATATAAGGACGGCTACCGCAAAAAACGCAGCCATAATATATTACGAGGGTTTTTACCGCGTTTATGGTTTACCCACGAAAATCGTTTCCGACAAAAGCCCGCAATTTGTATTAGATTTAATCGACAAAATATTTAAGATTTTGCAGATTAAATGGAAGCTTTCGACGGCCGGGCATTCCCAAACAGCAGGGCAAATAAAGATTATAAACGCCTATATCGACCAAAGGTTGCGCCTTTATATTAACCATTTCCAAAACGATTGGGACAAACGTATACCCGTAATCGATTTGGTGCAGGTAACGCTACCCCATAATTTTTTCGGAGGATTTTTACCTTTCGAGATTGGAAACGGTTACCCGGCCCATATATATTTCGATTGGACGCAAAGGACCGAACTAAAGGGATTGTTTACCCGTAAACGATTTACAAAAACCGAAATTTAAGCGATTACCAAAAAGCTCGAAAATTACGTGGAGGTGGTACGCACCCATTTCCAAATGGCGTAATAACGAATGTGCGACCAAGCCAATAAACACCGCCGGAAACCCGATTTCGGAGTAAAAAGCGCCGTTTACATTATTAAAAAGCATTGGGTAACGGACCGTCCTAACGATAAATTAAACTACCCGTTAACCAAATGTAATTATGTAATTAAAAAGAAACGGGGGTATTTTTACCATTTGGAGTTGTTAAATTTTTGGAAGGGAAACCGCGTATTTTATACCGACCGTTTTCGGTTAAACCCACGTGACCCATTGGACGGATAAACCGTAAAAAGGCCCGAAAGCGAGATAATCGACGCGTCAGAAAATACCAACGAAAAGGAATGGGAAGTCGAACGGGTAATTTCCTCGCGGGTGCTACGAGGTATATTTTAATACCAAATCCAATGGAAAAGTTGGGACCCCGACCCGGAGTTTTACGACGCGGAAAGATTTAAAAACGCGGCTGTGTAATTGCGACAGTATTATAACGTTTACCCCGACAAGGCCGGCCCTCCCATGCGTTTAAAGGCCTGGGAAAAGGCTGCTTTCGAGAATCGGTTCGACCCGCCCGACGAGTACGACAACGTCCCGGTTACGGGGAACAGTACAGCCAGCAGATTGCGACGTCGCCGGTGAAGATAGAACAAGATATAGTAAAAGTCCTAACCGTTCGCGGGGCGGACGGGGGGTAATGTTACGGAGTGGCGTGCCTGGGCGACTGCCAACCGTGATTAGCTTCACCTCACGTGATAAGGCGCCAGGGTGAGTTTGTTATTTGTTCGCTTAGGCGCGTGTACGCGATTGGTACTGCGTGCCTTTCTTTTTCCTTTACACTTAGCTTTAGATTTTCGAATAGAATCGCCCCTATATTGCAGCCTTGTCTCTTTGGGATCGCTTTCGTGACAATAAGCTATTGCGCGGTTGACAGCAGACACCAACCAAAAAGAAAAAGAAAAAGAAAAGAGAGACGCTTACCCATAGTCTGAGGACGTAGCATGAAGCAGTCAAGTATCGGAACTACTATGATGTTACACGATCTGAAATTGGCAGTCCAATATATCAACAACTAAATACATCATGAAGCTTCTCCCAAAGGACAGCTGCATTAGCCGCGATGAGCGGTAGCAGCCTTCATGGCCAGGTGCAGCTTATTATTCTCGGGAAAAAGATTCTCCACAATGTCGTAACGAGCAGCGTTTTCGGGAGAGTCGGCCCATTTACGCACGGCCATATAGTTGCGGCAATAATATTCTTAATCTTAAACAACGTACCAGTCCTCTTTATAGGTAACAGAGGCGATGGAAAATCGGCCAAACATGAGACGGCCTCCCGCAGGACGTTTAGCCAATGTGCTACGTGCTCGGGGCCGAATTGGGACTCTTTACCGTAAATAATATAACCATAAGTATAGGTAAAAAGGGTCTAAACAGAAAGGTCCACATATTAATTGTCGGGGGTAAAAAATGCAGAAAAGGCTGTAATATCTTTTTGGGACGATTTACAATCCTGTGCATCTGGTGAAATCCGCAGGTGAAATATACGGGAAAGTGCTCCGTCTTAGTGTTGTGGTACGCGGTTGTTGCAGGGAGTTCATGGAGCGTGCCGTCGGCGTGCATAAAATGGGTCTTCCTGCCGTTGGTCAAGATGGCGGCTATTTTGTTCCCCTTCTCCAGTGGTCAGACACAAATACGGGTAACATGGATGCAGACTGACGGTGATCAAGGTCAGCGAGGTGGTCGACAATCTTGACAACCCTTTCCAGATTGTCAAAAATATCATAGGGGATGTAGTAAGGATCTGATTTGTCAAAGGTCATCCATCGTCTGGGCTCGCCGACCTCTACAACTCGGCAATAGTTTGTTTTAGTCTTGTTTCGAGCGGAAGGCTGTAAGAACTGTGGTCGTTACATGAACTACATACCTGGCGGGATGAGCCCGAAAGGGTCTGACTCGAGATCATAGCCTTCCTGATGGTGCTGGTGCGGTCCCTACTTCACATAAGCCAAGTACGAGATCGTCAGAGTGAGAGCCGCAATCAAAAAGGCATTGGTACCCCGGAGTCGGCGATAAGGTCTTTCGTACGACGGTGGTTGAAACTGAGACGCCTTTTCGGCTTCAAACTCGTAAGACTCTCGAAGAGTCTTGTAGACTTTGTCGTCCGACTCATTGGACGACCTGGCCATTGTTTTAGCTTTAATTTAAGTTAGATATGTAGTAAGTCGATAACGGTTGCCAATCGAAAGAGATGCTTGCTTGCTGGCTCTCAAACAAAGTGGCAACGAGGGTTAAAGATGCAGTTGAACTTAAAATAAGGGCCTTGTGCAACATGGCATGGTAAGGACCCGATCAAATCTTAACGGATCTTAGATTTGTTAGTTTCCGTGGGACCTTCGTACATTGCGAGCGCGGATATTCGGCAATTCGGACTATTGGCAATGTGCAAGTTTGCAAAATTCATAGGTTGCTGATTGACTCGATTGGCGTCTGTCCCGCTACTAAGAGATTGCGTTGCAAGCAGAGCAGCGAGGCGCATCGCGTGCTGCTACTCACCTGAAATAGAAAGCAACGCCTCCCCGGGTTCGGCGGAAGGATGCTTTTGTACGCCCGTTTAAGGTTTTTGCTTCGTTGCATGCGCAACGGGCGTTAAGTCCTGCTGGAGCCCTTGCTTGAAACATCGCCGAAATGGGTTTCCTGTCCTGTTTGGGATTATTCAAAGGTCCAAACAGGACGTCCACTCGGCGACGGGCTCGCCGCAGCTGGATTGAAAATCGTTGTTTAAAAAGGCAGGGCTACGCAGGACGTGGCGAAGGTTCAACAAAACCTCCCACAATAGAGAGCGAAAAAAGGAACGGGGCGTTTAAAGGCTCACTATGATATACCTGAGCCTTGATATCGTGGTTTTGAACTTTTATCAGCGAAGAGAGAGGTTAGTTTGGCGGGGATTGGCAACTTTTGGCTTTAATAAGTAACCAAATCCCCCAAGCCATCTTTTTCTTGGAATATGTGCCAGCTGTGCTGAGCAGATCTGCCTTATGACTCGGTACGAGAATAAGTCTCTAATGGGGCCAAGTTGGCCAAAAGAACCAGGAAAGGATAGTATAAAATACGATGTGAGGACGATGGAGCATACAGAAAGATGGTTTTAGGAGCTAGCTTTGCAAGCAGCTCGTTGATACGAGGTAAACATAAATTGAGTTTATTGTCTTTATTCTTCTTTCCCCTGCTAGACCTGGCTAGATCTACAAAGCCCCCATCCATTCGACTTGAAATTGCATAGCCGGGCTTAATACAAACAGGGATCAACCAAGTTACTTTGTTAGTCTGTGTGTAACAAGGGCTCTGCCGAAGAATCCGTTTCGCCAAGCAATTGTCCGTTCGAATAGCCCTGAGATTAGAACTGCGCCGCAAGTGCAAATGTTTTGCTATAGATGAAGCCCAGTTCACCTTTCAAATCGTCTGCGTTGCAAGTCAAGCTGATTTGCTGCATGGATTGGAAAGCCATTTTCTGCGGCTTGTTATTTGTAAATCGGAATTCAAGCACACAAAAGGTGGGCTTTCTGGCCCCAACCCGACCACGTTATTATTTACGCACAAATATGAGGCCTGACTAAGCTGGGGTTAGTTGTAATCAGTTCGGACTACTACCGTTCCGTTTGGCTGTCCCTGGTCTCAGGCCATACGAGGGAGCAAGAGCGGTGTAGCCTTACCACGAGCGAAAAGGGCTGCATTAGCCTTGGTTTTGCACCGCCTCGCTTCCAGACCCTTTTGGTGAATTCATTCAAAAGTCAGTCTCTCTTCCATGAATATCACAAGGTGTTGCGGGCGAGACAAGCACAAGAATATGATGGGGCGAGCTGCACTCACGGGGTGGGGCGCAGCGAAGGCGTGTACTTGCAACGTAGACTAAAAGTATGCACATGCGTCATTTAGTTTCTTTCCTGTTTTTCGCTAGTGCAGCCTGGATATCGGCCAAAGCTTTGGTGCATTGCGGCTGATTCCTGGGCAGAATTGATTAGTTTGGGTTGTATTTTGTGATGTATATAAGGGGCTCGAGTCGCCGAGAAAGGTTGTGTTGGAAAATTCAAGCTCTTCAGCCCTGGATTAATGGGGGTCTTTTAATTCTTTCCTTCTCACCAAGGAAGACATTTAGCCAACAGTATGGAAGTCGCTGGCTTTGCTATTGGCATCGTGTCCCTCTACACGACGTGTCGCGACTGCTATAGCTTCTTCACCACGGTAAAAACTGCAGAGGCATCCTCTTCAACGCACCTGCGCGAGCTGGAGATTCAGCAATCGATTCTCAAAGCATGGGGCTTCCATTGGGAGATCCAGAACGAGCAGGCTGGTCCCAGCGAGGCTGAACCGTCAGGCCACAGCACCAGACGGACGCCGACCAAGCTTCACCAGTACCTCTCGAACAACCGGTTCAAGGCCGAAGGCGTATTCAAGACCCTCGCTGCTCTCGCCGATACGCTGTCCGACCGGGAGAAGCTCGTTAAGCGCTACGGTATCGAGCTCCAGCCAGCCCAGCAGGTGATGCAATTGCAGGATGCATCGCAGTCGTCGTGGACCTTGTCGAGCCAAATGGTCCAATTGTTCATCGAGGACACCAGGCTCGAGGATTTCAAGCCCGTGGTCAGCGAAGTTAGAAACCGGCTCTCGCTGTTGAACAAGTTCAAATGGGCCTTGAAGGACAGGGACGGCTTCAAAAAGCTCATCGCCGACCTGCGATCACACAGCGAATCCTTGTATCGTCTGTGCCCGGACACCGCTTTCGAGTCCATGAACATCTACCTCACCATGGATTGTTTGGCTACCCAGGAGTCTCCCGCAGGGCTTCGGTGGACCTCGAAACTTGCGCTGGAGCACGCAAAAGCCGACGAAGGGTCGTCGGTGCGGGATGGTTACACACTGCTGGCCTCGACGGCGACTCTAAAAGCATCGGTGAATCAAAACAGAGACACGGTGGAGCAGGGGCCTACAGACGGCGACCAAGTTCTCACCAGCATTGGCGTGGAGCAAGGCGACCAATTGAAGCATCTCGGAAAGGGCCTTGCCCTGTTCCAAGACCAAGTCGTTTATGTCGAGATGCGTGACTACCGCGGACCACCGCTAGACCCTACACCGGAACAAAAGGAGCGCTTGAAGCTTCGTCGAGACCGCCGTCGAGACCTCCGTCGCAAAAAGCCCAAGAAAAGGTATCGAACATCGGACTCCAGCAGCAGTGGGACAGACAGTGACAGTGATAAGACCGAGGATGACGAGCCCATTGAACTCATCAGGCCAGCGGATCCAAACCTTCGTCTTCTCATTACAAACTTCTTCAATACCTTTTATGGCTCCAACAAGATGAACAGCGTCTATGGCCTTGACATTACCGGCATAGTCGATCACACGCAGGGCGACAAAAAGGGTCATTACAGCATCTTGTACAAGCTCCCCGGCAGCATAGGCGTCCAGACTCGTGAACGGCCAGCTGAGAACTTGAAACTTCGCGCGCCCGTCACGCTCAAGTCCCTCATAGATATGGGGCAGAAGAACAACGTCTCATCATCGCTTGGTGAGCGTTTTCAACTAGCCAGGAAGCTCGTGCGTGCAGTTTGCCTTCTTCATTCCAGTGGGTGGTTGCACAAGAACATTCGTGCCGAGTCGGTCATCTTCTTCCCTGAACACGTCACCGAGGTCCAAGAGGATCGGTACGAGCTCAGGATCAAGATTGATGTCTCGAATCCAAGCCTGATGGGTTACATCTTCTCACGACCAGACGATATTCCCAAAAGAGTCAATCCCAATCCATCAATTATAAGCGAACCGGTACTTCAACAGGAGCACGATTGGAACAGAGAGACGTATGCCAGAGTGTGGGATGGCCCATGCGACACTATTGTATATAACGAAGCTCCCAGAAGGATAAGGCTCGCCAACCCCAGTGGCTATGAGCAAAGAAAGAAAAAGCCAAAACAAGTCAACGTCAGTGGTGTCACGCTTGATTATTACCAACATCCTGCCAAGCACGCCGACCCAATGCGCCTCTACCGCCACGCGTACGACGTGTACTCTCTGGGCATTCTGCTGCTCGAGATCGGGCTGTGGGAGACGCTAGAGGACTGCTACACGACATCTGCAGACGACCAGGACTTTTATGAGCAGAGACGGCTGATCTGCCGAGAATACCTCGGTAAGTTACGATGGGCGTGCGGCGACACCTACGCCGACGTTGTGCTCAACTGTCTCATGGTCGACAGCAGCGATGACGAAATAGCCAAGGTCAGCGAGCGGGAGCTTTGCGCCAGGATTGTAGCTGACCTGGAGGGCTGCAAAGCTTAACCCTAGCCAGGGTATAGAGGAGCGAGTGGAGCCAAGCCGGGTGGAAGATTGCTTTAGATTGGGGGCAGCTCTTGGTCATTGCCAAATCATGGTCGCATCGTTCTCCAATGAGATATTCTGTGATTTTTTCTTGTGTTTGGGACCCTTTGTGCATTTTGAGTAGGTGTTTAGAGAGAGAGAGAGACAGGGAGTGACAAGAACAATAATCATCCTGAATTTAAAATTGCCCTTTTACTGTGGAAGCCACAAATGCTTCACAAGGAATTAGACAGATACAGCGCGTGAAAAGGATTCTTGTGCATAATCACCTGCAGTCTGCAAAGCAGCGCATAGTCGACACTTTCGCTTATGGGCATCCTTTTGTGAGCCAGGCCCAAAAGCAACATCATCCATCTCCCCCTGGCCGCTCTTCTCGACATATTTCTGGCAGCAACAATTCTCCAAGTCTACTGTTTTTGCAACTATTGATAGTTTGCCTTTTGATGCAGCATCTCCGTCTTGAGATATAGAGCTTCTTGTCGACGCGGCTTATTCGCCGACGTACCGGCAGTATTTGCGCTTTTAATCAACGGGTCTGCTGTGTTGATGAAAAGATGCTTGGCAAAGGCGTGCATTCTCTTGCTTTGCCCTTTCGTTTTACTTGAAACTTTTCAAAAGAATTTAATGGACCGCTTCGACCCGTTTAACCACTCCAGCCAATGCTGCGTCTCGCTCTTTTTTGTACTGAACGAGTTTAGCTTTGACCGCCGAATAGCTTTCGTGGATTATGTTTAATCTCAGTGCTCAGACTAAACCCCCCTACGTTGCAGGGTGGACCGAGCGCTCCATATACTTTTCAGCCACATGGCTTTTCGACTAATTAAATTGTTCGAAAAGATCGCGCTCGTTCTAATCTGAGGACATTTTGTCGTTTTTCGCCGTTTATGGGGATATTTTACAATATTTATACTGTGAGCGCACTGTATACACAAAAGGTAATACAGTACAAATATTGTACACTTTTAAAAATTGCAATAATTAAATAAATAAATTAGATAAAAATACAAAGGGATAACCGTTCTAAAGCTCGAAATTGGGGAATTATAACAGGCTATGGCTTGCTATTATATTAAAATTATACAGTTTAATATCTAGTAGTACATATTTTTATAATTATTTACCGCCCTATTTTATTCTTAATATAAATTAAATAATATATTTATCCTTATTTATATTTGAAAAGCTTATATATAATTATATGTTACGACCAAAGGGTTGGGCCGGTACCAGGGAGGCCAGATGGGGTCGTGCCCCTCCTAACGACACTCGCCCAGAGAAATTACCGACCGGCAAACTAAGAATTACGTAAGGACAAAACCACGTAATTGCACGTAATTACCAAAGCAATTGATTTTAAACGGATAAAGGATGATTTTAAAAATTACAATTCAATTTCCGAAAATTTTAAAAAGAATTTAAAACCAAAAACCTTTTAAAAAAAATTACATTTGGAATATAATTTATATAAAACACGTTTATTACTATATAAATAAATTCGATTTTAGGATTGTTTAACAGCGATTAAATTTTAATCAACTTTAATATTTATTTAAAAACGATTATAATTTCACCCCCAATTATTAAAAACCCCAATTACCCAATTAAACGTTTAATTATTTTAACCCACTATATTTTATTATAAAAACAGGTTACCCGATATTTTAATCGTAACACTTTAATTGCTCCTGCTTAATATTTTAGTTTAAAATATACCGAATAATATTGCCGAAATAATATTTTCTAACAAAATTACCCTTTAAATCCCCTTTATTGTTAACGCTCCGATTAACGTTAACGTTTTATATTAAATAGTCGCGATATTCCAGATAAAAATTCGACAATTTTAGGAACAAATAACCGAATAAATTAATCAAATTAATACAAATTATATTAAATATCTTTTATTATTATTTTACGATAATATTATAAATATTTTGCAGGGATTTTTTTACGGAAACCCGGGTAAATTTTTATTTTAACGAGGATAATTTCGATAACAATGCAAATAAAATTAGTTATGCAGTTTTATTTTTAAAAAGCAACGCGTTCGGTTGGTTCGAACCAATTTTACGAAATTATTTGGATTATAATAAAAACAAAAACCGCAAAATTAAAACCAACCGTATTTTCAACAATTACGATAATTTCGAAAAATGTTTTAGGGAAATATTCGGTAATTTAAACGAAAAACGCACGGTTAAACGTAAATTGGTGCGTTTTGCCCAAACCAAATTGCTATTTAAATATATTAATTAGTTTGGACAAATTACCGCCAAATTATTATAAGGTAACAAGGTTTTAATAATATATTTTTATACGGAATTTAAAAAAAAGGTTAAAAACAAATTGGTTAAAAAAAACGACCCGATATATTGATAAAATAAATAAAATTAACGGTTAAAATCGATAATTAATTATACAAACGGAAATTGGAACGACGCGAAAAACGTAACGTTTAGGGCCCAATTTTGCGATAAATTAATATAAAACGCAAATATAAATATCCCAAACCGTTTCGTTAATATAATACCGCGTACGGTATATATAATAGATTTATGGATTTAAATATATCGTAGCACCGATAATTTTGCAAAAACCCTAAAAATGGAAATATTTTAAATGTAATAAACCGGGATATATTGCGCGAAATTGTCCCGAAACTTATAACGGTACCCCAAAATTTATTATTAATTTTAAAAGTAAAACCGAAAAACCATGAAAATTTAATACCACCAACTATAATTAAATACAACCTAATTAATATAAAATAATAAATTAAACCATTTATTATAACGATAATTATATAATTTATAATAATTTCAAAATCGACGTAAGTTGGTATTTATAAAAATTCCGAAACATTCGAATTTTAACGGTAAAAAACCGAACATTTATCGGAATAAAATGACCAATTAATTTATACCGATAAAACGCCAAATTACCCGAATTTATAAATTCGGACGTTTTAAAAAAATCGGATATAAAATTATTGGAATAAACCCACCGTATTAAAATAACAAATTAATTATTAACCAAAAAATCAAATAACAATATTGGAAAAAATGCCAGCGATAAAAAAAATGTAACCCCAAATATATATAATATAATAGAGGTTAACGATCCGTACAAATACGAAAAAAAACAAATTGATTTATACCGAAACGATTAATTAGTATAATTTCCTGGTTATATTTTAATCCAATAAAAACGGGATTTTACGGGATATATAATACCAATATTTGGGAACCACCCCAAATTAAATACCGTATATTCGAAATATATTTACGTTTTTTAAACAAAATATTTTAAAAACAATTACGGAATTTATTTAAACAAAAACATTTACTATAATTTTTTCCTACGACGACGATTAATAACCGGAATTTACGAAATTTATATAATCCAGACATTATTTAATTGGGAAATTAAAATTAAATTTCGAAACAAATTAGCGGTTATTTTTACATTTAACGACAAATATTTTATAATTTACTACCATTAGCCCAATTTTCTATAGTACGAATATATTCGTAATATATATAAAATCCATATATTAGTTAAAACCCAAAATTAATACGTACAAAAATAACGATACCAAATATTTCCACCTATAATTAAAATCGTATAAAATCCGCAAATAAAAAATAAACAGGTATTTACGAACGTACGTAGGATACCAATACCAGCAAAATATCCATTTAACCAGGTTAAAGTAAAAAATAATTACACGCCCCGAAATAAAAACACCAAAAACCTATAACGCCCATCCAGTAAATTAAAAAATTAAAATAGCTAAACGGTACAGGGTACCGAACGGCGAAAAAAGGAACGGAAATAAAAACCTTAAACGTTACGCAAAATACGGTAGTAAAATACAAATATATATTTTTCAATATACGATTCGATGGTAAATTTATACGAACATTTTTCGATAATGGAATATAAAACAATTATATATTTTCAAAAATCGTGAAAAAACGACGGATATTTTGGTAATAAAAAAAAATTATACCAGTTGCAAACCGTGGAAAAAAGGTAATTTTTATAGGAGCGGTATTATTTAAACCGAAATCGTACATTTTTAAATGGAAAATTACGGACGAAAAAAACAAATTATTTTAGATATTACGAAAATAGGGGATAAAAATATAATTTTAAAAATTCCCTGGTTTAAAAAAAGCAATTTCCGGATAAATTGGACGATAAACTAAATTTAATGGAAGAACTATTTAATTATTAAACGACCTTTTACCTAAAAAAGTTTATATAAAAAACGTAAAGTACGGATGGATTAATTAAAACAAATGGCGTATTTATAAAAGAAAACAATTAACCCCGAAGCTAATACTGGAAAAAAGCGATTATTTATATATTAAAACCGATCCAATTATATAATATTAAAATAAGGAACATAAACCAATAATATACCAAACGAATACCGAATATACGGACGATTATCTAACCCAAAATTCGAAACGGGATTACCGGAATATAATTTATTCGACTATAAAATACGATTAAAAAAGGGTATATAACCCAAATTTTGTAAAATATACGGTTTAAACCCCATATAAATGGAAATATTAGACCGATACGTAAAAAGAAACTTTGAAAAAAAATATATATTAAACCATTGACAATTTTAGTAAAATATTTTATTTTTTTCGTACCAAAAAAAACGGGATATTACGAATATACGTAAATTATAAGTAATTAAACGATATTAGTATAAAAGATTGCTACCCTTTTCCATCAATAGGAGAATTTTAAAACATATTTTACCAAATATAATAATTTCCGAGGTTAAATTTTAAAAAAATATATAACTCAATTTATATAAAAAAAAGCGAAAAATGGAAAATATCGCTTTGTACCAGGCGTAAATATTTTGAATTTTTCGTCATATTTTTCGGCTTTATTAACGCCCTAATAACCTTCCAACTTATAATTAATTATTTTTTTAAAAAATGTTTAAACGTTTTTATTATTATTTATTTGGACGATAGTTTTATTTTTTCCAAAACAATGAAAAAGTATAAATGATAGGTTTATAAAGTTTTACAAAAATTACAAAACGCCAAATTTTTAATTAAACCCGAAAAATGTACTTTCCACAGCAAATAAATTGACTTTTTAAAATATACCACTGCTTTTTGTTACGGAGTGGCGTGCCTGGGCGACTGCCAACCGTGACTAGCTCCACCTCACGTGACAAGGCGCCAGGGTGAGTTTGTTATTTGTTCGCTTAGGCGCGTGTACGCGATTGGCACTGCGTGCCTTTCTTCTTCCTTTACACTTAGTTTTAAATCTTCGAATAAAATCGCCCCTATATTGCAGCCTTATTTTTTTGGGATCGCTTTCGTGACATTATCTAAAGCTTAACCAATCAGCTACCGGGAACGGTATAATAATATTCACGATACCGAAAAAGAAACACGAACGCCTATAAGGCGCGATACCGAAAAAGAAACAAGAACGCCTATAAGGCACGATACCGAAATGACCAAGAACGACGCCAAACGGCAGCCGACCGCCCAATTGGGAAGGCAAGAGGTCGAATTTGACCACGGTCGCCCCGAGACAGGTCCCCCCCGCGCAGAGCGCCAGCGTCAGCAACCTACGGTACGAACACGGGCCCAGCGTCGCCCGTCGACCCGGGAACGCGTGGGAAATACTGTAACGGTTAGGGGGGAGGACGAGACCACCGATTCCCGAAAAGATACCGACGAACCCGTTCGGTTAAATGATTGGGACCAGCGAATTTTACCATCAATAAATATTAATGGGCCGATACGTAAAACTAACGAGGCTCCTTTTTCCGAAAAAAAACACCAGATGATAGTAAACGAATTGGAAAATCGCATTGCCCATATGCAGGACCAAATCGATTTACTAAACAATACCAAGCAAGAAAACGAGGCCACTATTTCGCGCCTGCTCCGCGAAGCCCGTTCCCGACGAGAAACTACCGCGATTACTATTGGTACCGGTTCCGGTGGTTCGCACCACAAATCTCGCGTAAAGGATCCTCCGACATTCTCAAATAACCCCGACAAAGACGAGGTTACTTTCGAGGTTTGGCACCGCCGGATCGAGAACAAGTTGTTGTTCGACGGAGCGCATTATCCCACCGATGCAGATAAACGCGCCTACGTCGAGTCCCGTTTCGGAGGTGACGCCGCCGACACCTTGCTCCTTTACCTTAACGATACCCACCCCGATCAAATTACTACGTACGACGGTATAATGGGCCATTTGCGCGAGGAATATAAGGATACCAAATTCGAGGATACAGCGCGGGACGAATTGGACAAGCTGATTATGTCGACGAAGGACAAGTTTATAATTTTCAAAAACAAATTCGTCAAACTGGTAGGTCAAAGCGGTCTTCCGAAACGAAGCTGGAAACGGGAATTGCACCGCCGCCTGCCTACCAACTTGCGAGTCGCAATGGTTATATACCACCAGGATACCAACGTTTCGTTTAACGCCTACGTCCGTACGGCCGATGGTATCTCCTATAACCTCACCAAAACCTACGCCTCGCGGACCGAAAATAAAAATAAAACCAAAACCACCTCGATCAAAAAAACCACAGGAAGGTCTGTTATTCCACGTACTGGAGGACCAGCCCGGACCACCGGAAGCGTTGTTAACGAGGGATAAAAGGGTAAACTAAATGTAGAGGAGATGCGTGGATTTATCCGGGCAGGCAAATGTTTCCAATACCGTAAACCGGGCCACATTAGCAGGAATTGCCCCAACGGTAACACCGGTCGCCCCACCATTTCCGAGGACCGAGTTAACCAAATTATTGCAAGCTACTATGGAAAGGGTACCGATATGTTTGGAAAAAACGTCGTTATGTCGGAAAACTAATTGCCCTGGGGAAATTGGACTCCCTCCCAGGGAAGGTGTGGCCAACCACCGAGATGTGCGAATTGAAAGAAAGAATCGCTGCAAAATAAAGGTTGCTGGAAGAGCCGATACCCTACGATTTCTTACGTAAATATTTAGGCGGCGACCCCATGCTTATAGAGGCCAGTATTTCCCTAAATGGACTCAATTATAACACTCGTGCTTTGATTGACACCGGAGCAAATGGGTACGTTTTTATCAGCAAATAACTGGTTCGGCGACTGTATATAACGTTAAAAACCCCTAAAATTGTCGGCTTCCACCCCCAAAAAGTTGGAGGTTATGACGGAAAAACCTCGCAACAAATCGATACTGCTGCATTGGCCATTTTTGTAATACAGGGCCGAAAGTTCCGCGAAACGCCGATGCTAGTATTAGATATGCCACAAAAAATGATCGTGGGACGACTCTTCCTGGCGGAGCACGGAATATTTACTAACTGTCGTCACCGACGGCTCCAATTCCCGGAAAGCCTACCCTCATTGGCGGTATGTTATCGAAATATCGATATAACCCAATCACCAAATCCGGGGTCTGTAAACCTTATATATTAGTCGGACGCGGATCGTCGAAATGCTGCCCTGGAAAAGAAAGATCAATCGGCCTCCCGACAACGAATAATACAGCGACGAATCCAAACCTTGGAAAAAATGACAGAACGCCCTCCGTCGATACCTCGGAGAGCAAAACTGCTGGCCAGGTCGGGACAGGCCTGGGAAATCCCCACGCCCCGGGAAACTTACGCCGATCCGAATTTACAGGAGATGCAACGGGAACTTTACAAACTACCGAGACCAAAGGTTAAAATAACAAACCTGAGTCATACCCAAAGGAAAAAGACCAAAAAGGCCGAAAATTCCTCTCGTATATAAAAGGATGCCAAAGGAAAATACATACTGAAAAAAGACGCGGTGGGTTGGTACAAAGACCGACAAACAAATGTCGCCATAATAGGCGCTATACAATTTATACGTTTAGTGCAGGAGGATTTAACCCTTTACTGCACCTCGATAAACGAAATCGACGATGTCCTGCGGCAAAAAAATGCCGAAAAGCTGCTCCCTGATAACGACGGAAACCTGCGGGCGATATTGTTAAAAAAAGTTCCAGAACATTACCACGACCTGTTAAACGTGTTCAGCAAAGTGGAATCCGATCAGGTCCCGCCTTTTCGACCGGGATTAAACCATAATATACAACTCGAGGGTAACCCCAAAACACTGGAATATAGTCCACTTTACAAAATAACGGAGGAAGAGTTGGAAGCTTGCAGGAAATATTTCCAAAAGAACTTCCAGAAAGGTTTTATAAAGCCAGGATCGACCCCGTGGGCCGCCCCCATCCTGTTCGCACGAAAAGGCGATGGAGGACTCCGGTTTTGCGTCGATTATCGAAAATTGAACGCCCTTACCAAAAAAGACGTCTGTCTTTTACCGTTAATCGAGGAGACACTGGCCCGGATTTCCAAAGCTCGATTCTTTACCAAGATCGACATTAGGCAAGCTTTCCACCGGATCCGCATAAACCCGGAATATCGAGATTACACAACCTTTAAGACCCGATACGGGACCTTCCGGTATAATATGTTACCTTTTGGTCTCATTAATGGGCCGGCCACGTTCCAAAAATTTATTAACGAGATCCTAATGGAATATTTGGACGATTTTTGTTCCGTTTATATGGACGACATTCTGATTTGGAGCGAGATTGAGGAGGAACACCAAACTCACGTCCGGCAAGTCCTGGAAAGGCTTAAAAAGGCTGGACTCCAGACTGATATCAAAAAGTGCGAGTTCCACGTCACAGAAACACGATTCCTAGGCTTTATTATAGGCACTAAGGGCGTCGCTGTCGACCCAGATAAGGTAGCCGCCGTGAAGCAGTGGGCACCACCCACTACCGTGAAAGAAATGTAATCCTTCCTAGGGTTTTGCAATTTTTACAGAAAGTTTGTCCCAAAGTACAGCCGGGTAGCCAAACCGCTAACGAATTTGACGAAAAAAGCGGTGCCTTTTTAATGGGACGAACATTGCCGCGTCGCTTTCGATACCCTGAAAAAGGCGTTAACTTCCGCACCCGTCCTTGGCCATTACCAAGCGGATTGCGAAACAAGGGTAGAGACTGACGCGTTCGGAGGAATGGTGGCCGGAACGTTACTGCAACAGAACCCAAACACCCAAAAATGGCATCCGATCGCATTCTTTTCCGAAACTATGCAGCAGGCGGAACTTAATTACCCTATCCACGACAAGAAATTGCTAGCAGTCGTTAAGGCGCTAAAAACCTGGAGACCAGAGCTAATGGGTACCAAAAAGAAGTTTGTGGCGATTATTGATTATAAAGCTTTGGAATATTTTTTTACGAAACGGTTGCTTAACTCCCGGTAAGCGGCCTGGGCCGACTTTTTTTCCCAATATAATTTTGAGATCATTTACCGCCCTGGTAGCGAAAACGTGCTCGCAAATGCTTTGACCCGTAAGGCAAAGGATGTACAAAATCAAAAAGAACGTCAGGAAACAGAACGTTACATGGCTATTTTCCGTCCTGTCGACAATGCTGGCGACGACCTTTATATGGTCAACCCCTTTTCATATTGGCAAACTGTTGCCGATAACGGTTTCGGAGTGTTGTTGGTAGCGATCGAACCAACTGGCGCAGCTGGACAACTGCTGTTCGCTGAAAAGGTGCTTAGGGCTAACGAGCATTCACCACTGCTAGAACAGTACCGAATTAAGGCCCGTAACCCCGAAGAGAAGCACTGGACGTTGTTGCACGACAAACACGTACTGTACCGAAGGAGATTGGTGATCCCAGGCGACGGGGAATGGCCCGCCAAAGTGATTCGTGAAGTTCATGGGACTATTGCTACGGCCCATCCTGGCCGCAATAAAACCCGCCGTTTGGTGGCACAGTAGTTTTGGTGACCAGGCATGAGCGGAATGGTGGACCGCTATGTCGCCAACTGTTCCTGTCGATCAGCCAAAGTTCCGAAAAATAAAACCCCTGGGCTTTTACAACTATTACCCGTACCGGATCGACAATGGAGCACCATCGTCGTAGATTTTAAATTAATACCCAAATCGAAGTCGGGAAACGATAACCTGTTTGTAATAATCGATGCGCTGACGAAACGGTCGTGGGCCGTTCCATGTACAAGGACGGCTACCGCAAAAGACGCAGCCATGATGTACTACGAGGGTCCTTACCGCGTTTATGGTTTACCCACGAAAGTCGTTTCCGACAGAGGCCCGCAGTTTGTATCAGATTTGATCGACGAGATGTCCAAGATCTTGCAGATTAAGTGGAAGCTTTCGACGGCCGGGCACTCCCAAACAGCAGGGCAAGCAGAGATTATGAACGCCTACATCGACCAAAGGTTGCGCCCTCATATTAACCATTTCCAAGACGATTGGGACAAACGTATGCCCGCAATCGATTTGGTGCAGGCAACGCTACCCCATGACTCTCTCGGAGGATTTTCACCTTTCGAGATTGGAAACGGCTACCCGGCCCATATGCATTTCGATTGGACGCAAAGGACCGAACTAAAGGGACTGCCTACCCGTGAGCGACTTACAAGAACCGAAGCTCAAGCGATTACCAAAAAGCTCGAAAGCTACGTGGAGGCGGCACGCACCCACCTCCAAATGGCGCAACAACGAATGTGCGACCAAGCCAACAAGCACCGCCGGGAACCCGATTTCGGAGTAGGAAGCGCCGTCTACATTATTAAAAAGCATTGGGTGACGGACCGTCCTAGCGATAAACTAGACTACCCGTTGACCAGATGTAGTTATGTGATTAAAGAGAAGCGGGGGCATTCCTACCATTTGGAGTTGCCAGACTCTTGGAAGGGAAGCCGCGTATTTCATGCCGACCGTCTTCGGCTAGACCCACGTGACCCATTGGACGGACAAGCCGCAGAAAGGCCCGAAGGCGAGGTAATCGACGCGTCAGAAGATACCAACGAAGAGGAGTGGGAAGTCGAACGGGTAATTTCCTCGCGGGTGCTACGAGGTGTGCTTCAGTACCAAGTCCAGTGGAGAGGCTGGGACCCCGACCCGGAGTTCTACGACGCGGAAGGATTCAAGAACGCGGCTGTGCAATTGCGNCTGCTAGAACAGTACCGAATTAAGGCCCGTAACCCCGAAGAGAAGCACTGGACGTTGTTGCACGACAAACACGTACTGTACCGAAGGAGATTGGTGATCCCAGGCGACGGGGAATGGCCCGCCAAAGTGATTCGTGAAGTTCATGGGACTATTGCTACGGCCCATCCTGGCCGCAATAAAACCCGCCGTTTGGTGGCACAGTAGTTTTGGTGACCAGGCATGAGCGGAATGGTGGACCGCTATGTCGCCAACTGTTCCTGTCGATCAGCCAAAGTTCCGAAAAATAAAACCCCTGGGCTTTTACAACTATTACCCGTACCGGATCGACAATGGAGCACCATCGTCGTAGATTTTAAATTAATACCCAAATCGAAGTCGGGAAACGATAACCTGTTTGTAATAATCGATGCGCTGACGAAACGGTCGTGGGCCGTTCCATGTACAAGGACGGCTACCGCAAAAAACGCAGCCATAATATATTACGAGGGTCCTTACCGCGTTTATAGTTTACCTACGAAAGTCGTTTCCGACAAAGGCCCGCAGTTTGTATCAGATTTAATCGACGAAATGTCCAAAATCTTGCAGATTAAGTGGAAACTTTCGACGGCCGGGCACTCCCAAACAGCAGGGCAAGCAGAAATTATAAACGCCTACATCGACCAAAGGTTACGCCCTTATATTAACCATTTCCAAAACGATTGGGACAAACGTATGCCCGCAATCGATTTGGTGCAGGCAACGCTACCCCATAACTTTCTCGGAGGATTTTCACCTTTCGAGATTGGAAACGGCTACCCGGCCCATATGTATTTCGATTGGACGTAAAGGACCGAATTAAAAGGATTGCTTACCCGTAAACGACTTACAAGAACCGAAGCTTAAACGATTACCAAAAAGCTCGAAAGCTACGTGGAGGCGGCACGCACCCACCTTCAAATGGCGCAATAACGAATGTGCGACCAAGCCAACAAGCACCGCCGGAAACCCGATTTCGGAGTAGGAAGCGCCGTCTACATTATTAAAAAGCATTGGGTGACGGACCGTCCTAGCGATAAACTAAACTACCCGTTAACCAAATATAATTATGTGATTAAAAAAAAGCGGGGGCATTTCTACCATTTGGAATTGCCAGACTTTTGGAAAGGAAACCGCGTATTTTATGCCGACCGTCTTCGGTTAAACCCACGTAACCCATTGGACGGACAAACCGCAGAAAGGCCCGAAAACGAGGTAATCGACGCGTTAGAAAATACCAACGAAAAGGAATGGGAAGTCGAACGGGTAATTTCCTCGCGGGTGTTACGAGGTGTGCTTCAATACCAAATCCAATGGAGAGGTTGGGACCCCGACCCGGAGTTTTACGACGCGGAAGGATTTAAAAACGCGGCTGTGCAATTGCGACAGTACCATAACGCCTACCCCGATAAGGCCGGCCCTCCCATGCGCTTAGAGGCCTGGGAAAAGGCTGCCCTCGAGGATCGGTTCGACCCGCCCGACGAGTACGACAACGTCCCGGCTACGGGGAATAGCACAGCCAGCAAATTGCGACGTCGCCGGTGAAAACAGAATAAGACATAGCAAAAATCCTAACCGCTCGCGGGGCGGACGGGGGGTAATGTTACGGAGTGGCGTGCCTGGGCGACTGCCAACCGTGATTAGCTCCACCTCACGTGACAAGGCGCCAGGGTGAGTTTGTTATTTGTTCGCTTAGGCGCGTGTGCGCGATTGGCACTGCGTGCCTTTCTTCTTCCTTTACACTTAGTTTTAGATCTTCGAATAGAATCGCCCCTATATTGCAGCCTTGTCTCTTTGGGATCGCTTTCGTGACACTTTTGGACAAATTAGGATAAGAATTTCGAAAATATAAATAATAAAAAAATAGTTTTAACTATAAAACGTAGAAAACGTTCGGGCATTTTTTGGATTCGTAAATCTTTACAAAAGGTTTATTACAAAATATCGCGCGATCGCCACCCCATTTACCAATATAATTAAAAAAAAAACCTAAAATTTTAATGGACGGAATAAACATAACAAATATTCGGAAAATTACGAAATATAATAGTTAAAGGCCCATTTTAAGAATACCAAGTTTAATGCAACCTTTTAAAATTAAAACCAACGTATTAAATTACACGATCGGAGGATAATTCGGACAATACAACGAAAAAAACGGTTACACCTTTACGCTTTTCTTGCCCAAAAGTTGCACGGATTAAAATTTAATTACCAAATCCATAATTAAAGATTTGTAACCATTATTCGAATATTTGAAAAATAGAAACCACAATTATCCGGAATTAAATACAAAATATTAATTTACACGGATTTTAAAAATATAACCTATTTTACTATTAGTAAAATATTAAATAAACGATAAATAAAATGGTTAAAATTTCTGTTAAAACTTTATTTTAGGATTATTTACCGAAAAAAACAAAAAAAGGTAAAACCGACGATTTTAGCCGGAAATTAAACCACGAAAATACAATATTAAAAAAAACGCAAATTATTTTCACAATAAACGAAAACGGCAACCTTTTACCAGCGCACCGAAATTTTATAATAATAAGTACGGTAATTACGCCAAAAAATACAGAAAATTTACGGAAATAAAGCCAACGGATACCAAAACATTTTCAAAATATAAAAACGGTTAAAACAATATTACAATTTCTAAAAAACACGATAAAAAATACAAAAAGCTATTAAAAATTGCAAACTTTATACCAAAAACAAATCCGCAAAATATAAACTTTACGGGTTATTACAGCCTTTACTAACCCCTAATAAAACCTGATAAATTATTACAATGGATTTTATTATTTGTCACATGCGCCCGACGATTTAACGCATACGTCAATAAATCAAAAGATCTTGCAGTACCTGCGTTTGGCAAATACTTCGTCGGTCCCAATTATAAGGCAATCCACTTTGAACGTGACAATTATCCCCCCTTCTATGCGGTTCGTCCTCGAAACGCGGTTAAGCGTACGCAGGCCCACCCCCGCCACAGGGTAACAAAGGACTAGCCTCTTAATCGTTTTATAATTGGTTCAAACCCCCATAACTGCACAATTGCACGCACAGTGTCGATATACAGTGCTGGATAGCTATCCGTACTATAACCGGGACTGGCTGCACATGGCTATCAGCCCACTTTCGTGTTGCACACGTTATGTTAGCAAACAAGGATAATTTCTGCGTTCGACTATCCGATCCCCCAAAATCGGTCCCAACGGGATTCGAACTAACGATTAATCGGTCCACCGGTAAGCGCAGGTACAATTGTCACATGCGCCCGACGATTTAACGCATACGTCAATAAATCAAAAGATCTTGCAGTACCTGCGCTTGGCAAATACTTCGTCGGTCCCAATTATAAGGCAATCCACTCTGAACGTAATATTATTATATTACTACCTTTAGAAAAACTATTTACAAAATTTAAATACGATAATATATTAATTATAATAGATAAATTTATTAAATATGTTTATTTCCTACCATATAAAAAAAGATAACGCCGAAAAAATCGTTTACATATTTTTACAAATAATTATTAATAATTACGGATCTCCAAGAAATATTGTCACGAATAAAAACAAATTTTTTATATTAAAATTCTGGAAATTTTTAATGGAATAATTTGGAATAAAATATAAATTATCAATAACGTTCCACCCCCAAATAAACAAATAACTAAAATAAACCAATTAAATATTAAAATAATATTTAAAATATTATATAAACCATAAATAAAGCAATTGGGTACGGTTATTACCCATAACCCAATTCGTTTATAAAAGTTTAAAAAACGAAGATATTAAAACAACCCCGTTTTACGCCAATTATAAATTTAACTTTACGGTTTATAAAAAACCAAAAACCACAATTACGGTACCGGGAACCGATAAATAAATAAACAAATTACGACAATTACACGAAAAATTCCAGCAGAAATTAAAATTTATACGAAAGAAAAGAACAAAATACACCAATTAATATCGAATAAAAGGACTATCTTTTAAAAAGGAAAATAATATTTATTTACCTCGACGTAATATTAAAATACAACGACCAAATAGCAAATTTAATTTTAAAGAATAGAGACCTTTTAAAATTAATAAAAAATAAGCGATACTAATTACAAACTATTATTACCAAACATTATAAAAATTTACCCTATATTTTACGTATTATTATTAAAACCAATACCATACGGCACCAATATATAAAAAACGATCGAAATCGACGTAAAACAAACCTACGACGTTAAACGAATATTCGACCATAAACGAAACCACGGTAAAATAAAGTATTTTGTTCAATGGCAAAATTATAAATATAAAAAAACATTTGGGAGTTTTTTAACCATTTTTAAAATTACTAAAAACCGTTCCGCTAATATTATTAAGAATTGGATTTGCGAATAAATTAGGTAAAAAAAGGACGATTTAAAAAAACACCATTTATTGTTTTCAAAAATTAAAAGCCGACCAGGATTCGAAATTATACCATTAAATAAATTTACAAAAAATCTATTAATATATAATATAAAGCAAAACATATTAAAAGCGATTTATTAACGGAATATTACGTCAAAATATTTATTTTGTTTAATAACGAAAAATTTGAAAAACCTATGGGGAAAATCGAATCCCAAACAAAATTAAAATCCGGAAAAAGCGATTTTGAAAATATTTTAAATAAAATATCAGTTAATCGCCGCTGTTTTTTCTATTCTATTTTTTTACATTTTACCCGCTCCAATTTTTCCAAATTATTAATTCCGCGAAATATAATTTCTGTTATTTTTTGAAACCATATTTTTTTATTTGCGAAAACGTTCCACTTTCGTATGGGCCAAACGAACTTTTTCGTCCGCCCGATGATAAATGTTGTCCGCAATTTTTAATTTCTTTTTTTAATTTAATATGCTATCAGCCAATTTTGCAAAATTAAACAAGCGAAATTTAAAAAATATTATATCCCGAACGATTTGACCGTAAATATTTAATATACCGAAAAAATTTGAAAAATAATCGCACATTTGCGTATTTTTTTCGATTTATAAATACAATAAACAATTATTTTTACGATCGATAAAAATAAAAAGGAAAGAAGGGCAAAACGGCGTTCCGTCGACGAACGGCCTAATTTCGATTTAATTACGCGATTAAATACAACGCGAAAAAATTAGTAAAAAAAAAAGTAAACCAGGAATAAAAATTAAAAAAATATATATTATTTAAACCCAAAAGAATTTGGTTAAAAAAAGTAAATTTAATATTACGACCAAAAAATTAGGCCCGTACTAAAAAAGCCAGGTGGGGTTATATCCTTTTTAACGATAATAGCCCAAAAGAATTACTGACCGGTAAAACAAAAATTACGTAAAAGTAAAACCACGTAATAGCACGTAATTACCAAAACAGTTAATTTTAAACGGATAAAAGATAATTTTAAAAATTACAACCTAATTTGCGAAAATTTTGAAAAAATTTTAAAATTAAAAACCTTTTACAAAAAATCACATTTTGTCGGAATAAAGGGAATCGCGGTCAATCCAACAATAGAGCGATAATCCACGTGCAATGCCGCACAGGCCAATTGCACGTGACTCACCCGCCCAATTGCGGGTATAAGACGGAAGGACGTTCAGAAGCTCACCTCTAAACAGTTTCATAGAAGATGCACAATCAATATCTTTATATTCGTATAACAACGTTCTGTTGATCGATCGACATTACGAAAGGCCTCTCAACACATTTGGAATATAATTTATTTAAAACACTCCTATTACCATATAAATAAATTTGATTTTAGGATTGTTTAGCAGCAATTAAATTTTAATTAACTTTAATATTTACTTAAAAATGATTATAATTCTACCCTCAATTATTTAAAAACCTTAATTATCCAGTTAAACGTTTAATTGCTTTAACCCACTGTACTTTATTATAAGAACAGGTTACCCGATACCTTGATCGTAACAATTATACGGAAACCGTACCGATATTACCCAAACGAAAACCACCCGACGTTTAATAAGGGGAAAACGCAATAAAGGTTTATATTACGGATTCGTGTTAATTGCCCGTATTTTTTGTCAAATAATATCGCAGGGGGGAATACGTAATTGCCCAATATATAAACAGTTGTTACGACCAGACAGTTGGGCCGGTACCAAGGAGGCCAGGTGGGGTCACACCCCTCCTGACGACACTCGCCCAGAAAAGTCACCGACCGGCAGAACAAGGATTACGTAAGGACAAAGCCACGCGACAGCACGTGACTGCCAAGACAGTGATCTCAAACGGACAAGGGATGATCTCAAAGATCACAACCTGATCTCCGGAGACCCTGGGGAATCTTTGAGATCAGAAACCTTTCAAAGGAGATCACATTCGGAATATAGTCTATATAAGGCACGCTCATTACCATGTAAATAAATTCGATTCTAGGATTGCTTAGCAGTAATCAAACTCTAGTTAACCTTAATACTTACTTGAAAACGATCATAACTTTACCCCAGTTATTAAAAACCTCAATTACCCAGTCAAACGCTCAATTGCTTCAACCCACTGTACTTTACTATAAAAACAGGTTACCCCGATACCTTGATCGTAACATTTTGATTGCTCCTGTTCAGTACTTTGCCTTGAAATATACCGAGCAGTACCGCCGAAACAATATCTTCTAACAAAACCACCCCTCAAACCCCCTCTACTACCAACGTTCCGGCCAGCGCTGACGCCTTGCGTTAGATGGTCGCGACGCTTTAAGCCGAGAATCGACAACTCCAGGAACGAATAACCGAACAAATTAATCGAGCTAATAGGAACTATATTAAATACCCTCTACCATTACTATACGATAGTACCACAGGTACCTTGCAGGAATTTCTTACGGGAATCCGAGCATACCTTCATTTCAACGAGGACAACTTCGATAGCGATGCAGACAAAGTCACCTACGCAGCCTCGCTCTTGAAAGGCGACGCGCTCGCCTGGTTCGAACCAACCTTGCGAGATTATTTGGACCATGATGAGGAAAAGAACCGTAAGGCTGAGACCAACCGCATCTTCGACGATTACGACAATTTCGAAGAATGCCTCAGGGAAGTATTCGGCAATCTAGACGAGGAACGCACGGCTGAACGTAAGTTGGTGCGCCTCACCCAAACCAAGTCGGCATCCAAATATACCAGTGAATTTCGACAAATTACCGCCAAACTACTATGGGGCAAGGAGGCCCTGATGGCACGCTTTTATGCGGGATTTAAGGAAGAAGTTAAAGACGAGCTGGTCAAAGAAGAACGACCCGACACATTAGCAAAGTATGTGGAGCTAGCGGTTAAGATCGACAACCGATTTTACGAACGAAAGCTGGAACGACGCGAAGGACGTAGCGCATGGGGCCCAGCTTTGCGACAAACCAACATAGGACGCAAATACCAACACCCCAAGCCGCCTCGCCAATACAGCACCGCGTACGGTACATACAGCGGACCCATGGACCTAAATGCAATTTAGCACCGACAGCCTCGCAAAGACCCCAAAAGTGGCAAGTGTTTCAAGTGCAACAAGCCAGGACACATCGCGCGAAACTGTCCCGAAGCACATAACAGCACCCCGGAAGTTACCACTGATTTCAGGGGCAAACCCGAGAAACCACGAGGACTTAATGCCACCAACCACAACCAGACACAGCTTGACCAACACAGCATGATAAGCTGGACCACTTGTTATAACGACAATTGTATAATCCACAACAGTTCCAAAATCGACGCAGGATGGTACCCACAAAAACCCCGAGGCATTCGAACCCTAGCGGTAGGAAACCGAATACCTATCGGAACGAGGCAACCAATCAATTTACACCGACAAAACGCCAAATTACCCGAGCTCACAAATTCGGACGCCTTAGGAAAATCGGATGCGGAACTACTGGGACAAACCCACCACATCAGAATGACAAATTAACCATCAACCGAAGAATCGAGTGGCGACTTTGGAAAAGATTCCAGTGATGAAAAAGACGTGACCCCAAGCATATATAATGTAGCAGGGGCCAGCGACCCGTACAAATACGAAAAAAAACAAATCGATTTATACCGAAACGACCAATCAGTGCAGTTCCCAGGCTACACTTTAGTCCAGCAGAAACGGAACCCTATAGGATGTATAGCACCGACATTTGGAAACCATCCCAAGTTGAACACCGCACATCCAGAGCACACCCACGTCTTTTGGGCAGAATGTTTCAGAGACAACTGCGGAATCCACTTGAGCAAGAAGATCTACCACAACTTTTTTCCACGACGACGACTAGTGACCGGAATCCACGAAATATATATAATCTAGGAATTACCCAGTTGGGAAATTAAGATTAAACTCCGAAACGAACCGGCAGTTATCTTTACACCTAGCGACGAATACCCCATAGCGTGCTGCCACCAGCCCAATTTCCCATGGTACGAATATACTCGCAGTGTGTGTAAAGTCCACATACTAGCCAAAGCCCAAGATTGGCACGTACGAAAACAACGACACCAAATACCTGCACCCATGACCAAGATCGTATAGGACCCGCAAGTAAGAGATAAGCAGGCACCCACGAACGCACGCAGGACACCAATGCCCGCAAAGCACCCATTTAACCAGGTCAAAGTGAAAAGCAACCACACGCCCCGAAATAAGAAAACTAAGGACCCACAGCGCGAATCCAGCAAATTAAAAAACTAGGACAGCCAGACGGTATAGGGCACCGAACGGCGAAGAAAGGAACGGAAACAAGAACCCTAAACGCTACGTAAGATACGGTAGCAGAACACGAATATATATTCCTCAACATACGACTCGATGGCAAACCCATACGAGCACTCTTAATAATGGAGCACAAAGCAATTATATATCCCCAAGGATCGTGAAAAAACGACGGATACCTTGGCAACAAAAGAAAAAACCATACCAGTTGCAAACCGTGGAAGGAGAGGCAGTTTTATACGGGAACGGCACTATCGAAATAAAGACCGTACATCTTTGGATAGAAAGCTACGGACGAAAAGAACGAATCACCTTGGATATTACGGAGATAGGGGATAAAGATATAATTTTAGGAATCCCCTGGCTTAAAAAAAGCAACCCCAGGATAGATTGGATAACAGGCCAAGTCCAATGGAAAGAGCACCTAGTCACTAAACGACCTCCTGCCTGGAAAGGTTCACACAGGAAGCGTAGGGCACGGATGGACCAACCAAAACAAATGGCGTACTTATAAGAAGGACGACCAACCCCGGAGCTAATATCGGAAAAAAAGCGACTATCCACAAGCCAAAACCGATCCAATCATATAATACCAAAACAAAAAGGACAGACCAACAATATACCAAACGAGTATCGAGTATACGAACGATTATTCAGCCCAGAACTCGAAACGGGATTACCGGAACACAATCCATTCGACCATGAAATACCATTGAAAGAAGGTACACAACCCAAATTTTACAAGATATACGGTTTAAATCCAACATAGATGGAGGTACTAAACGAATACCTCGCAGAAAACCTTAAAAAAGGTTACATCAGACCATTAATATTACCAGCAAGATACCCAATCCTCTTCGTACCAAAGAAGAACGGAAAATTACGACTATGCGTGGATTACAGACAATTAAACGATATTACTATAAAAAATTGCTACCCGCTCCCACTAATAGGAGAACTCCGAGACATGCTTTACCAAGCACAATGGTTTACGACATTAGACCTTAAAGGAGCATACAATTTGATCCGTATGAAGGAAGGCGAAAAATGGAAAACCGCGTTTCGCACCAGACGAGGATATTACGAATACCTAATAATACCTTTCGGCCTTACCAACGCCCCAGCAACCTTCCAGACCATAATTAACCACGTTCTCAGGAAATGCCTAGACATTTTTGTCGTTGTTTACCTGGATAACATCCTTGTCTTTTCCAAAACGTTGGAAAAATATAAGCAATACGTTTATACAGTTTTACAAAAGCTACAGGACGCTAAGCTTTTAATTGAGCCAGAAAAATGTCTTTTTCACAGCAAGCAAGTTAATTTCCTAGGATATACCATCATTCCTGGAGAAATTAGGATGGAAGAATCAAAAATCCAAGCAGTAAAGGAATGGCCTTAACCGCAGAACGTAAAGGACGTTCGAGCATTTCTCGGATTTGTGAATTTTTACAGAAGGTTTATTAAAGGATACGGCGCGATTGCCACCCCATTGACCAACATAATTAAAAAGGACCTGAAATTCCAGTGGACGGAACAGTTACAACAAGCCTTCGAACAGCTACGAGACGCAATAGCACGAGAACCAATTCTTAAGATACCAAATCCAACGAAACTTTTCGAAGTCGAGACCGACGTATTGGATTATACGATCGGAGGACAACTCGGACAACGAGACGAAGAAGGACGCTTACACCCTTGCGCCTTTTTTTCCCAGAAATTGCACGGACCAGAACTGAATTACCAAATTCATAATAAAGAATTTATGGCCATTATACGAGCATTCGAAAAATGGAAACCACAATTATCCGGAACTAAACACGAGGTGTTAATTTATACAAACCATAAAAACCTGACCCACTTCACCATTAGCAAAATGTTGAACAAACGATAAATTAAATGGTCAGAATTCCTGTCAGAATTCCATTTTAGGATCATTTACCGAAAAGGAACAGAAAACGGCAGGGCCGACGCCTTTAACCGAAAACCAGACCACGAAAACATAATACCAGAAGAAATACGGGTTATCCTTACGACAGACGAAAACGGAAACCTTTTACCGGCGCACCGAAACCTGATAACAACAAATACGGTGACTACGCCAGAAAAAATACGGAAAATCCACGGAAACAAAGCCCACGGACACCAAAGAATTTCCAAGACATGGAAACGGTTAAAACAACACCATAATTTCCAAAAAACACGACAAGAAGTACGAGAAACCATCAAGGATTGCGAACTTTGTGCCAAAAACAAGTCCGCAAGACATAAACCCTACGGATTATTGCAACCCTTACCAGCCCCCAGCAAGGCCTGGCAAATTATTACAATGGACTTTATCGTCAAATTACCACCTTCGGAAAAACCATTTACAAAAACGAAATATGACAGCATACTAGTTATAGTGGACAAACTCACTAAATACGCCTATTTCCTACCATATAAAGAAAGTAGCAACGCCGAAGAAATCGCCTACACATTTCTACGAGTAATTGTTAGCAATCACGGATTTCCAAAAAGCATCGTCACGGACAGAGACAAGCTTTTTACATCAAGATTCTGGGAATTTCTGATGGAACAACTCGGAACAGACCATAAGCTATTAACAGCGTTCCATCCCCAGACAGACGGACAAATAGAACGAGCCAATTAGACATTAGAACAGTACCTAAAATGCTATGTAAACCACAAGCAAGACGATTGGGTACGATTGTTACCCACAGTACAATTCGCCTATAACAGCTTAAAGAACGAGAGTACCAAAACAACCCCATTTTACGCCAATTATGGATTTAACCCTACGGTTTATGGAGAACTAAGAACCACGATTACGGCACCACGAGCCGATAAACAAGCGAGCGAGTTACGACAACTACACGAAAAACTCCAGCAGGAACTAAAGTTCGTACGAGAAAGAATGATGAAGTACGCCAATCAGCATCGGATGAAGGGACCATCCTTCAAAAAGGGAAATAGCGTTTATCTTATTCGACGCAATATTAAAACACAACGACCCAATAGCAAGCTCGATTTTAAGAAGTTTGGACCTTTTAAAATTAGTAAGAAAATCAGCGACACCAACTACAGACTGTCATTACCAAACACTATGAAAATTCACCCCACATTTCACGTATCACTACTGGAGCCGGCACCATACGGCACCAGTACATAAAAAACGATCGAAATTGACGCAAAACAAACCTACGACGTTGAACGAATATTCGACCACAGACGAAACCACGGCAAAATAAAGTACTTTGTTAAATGGGAAAATTATGGACATGAAGAAAACACTTGGGAACCCTTTAACCACTTCCAGAATTGCCAGGAACCGCTCCGCCAGTACTATTAGGAGTTGGATCTGCGAGCAAGTTAGCCAAAAAAAAAGACGACCTAAGAAAGCACCACCTACTATTTCCAGAAATTAAGGACCGACCAGGACTCGAAACTATACCACCAGACGAATTTACAAAAAAACGATCAGTATGTAACACAAAACAAAAACACCAGAAAACGATTTACCAATGGAATGTTGCGTAAGAATATTCATTTTATCTAACAACGAAGGATTTAAAGGACCCATCGGAAAAGTCGAATCCCAGACAAAATTGGAATCCGGAAGAAGCGACTCCAAGGACATTTTAGGCAGGATTTCGGTTGATCGCCGTCGCTCCTCCTGCTTTGCCTCCTTACGCTCCACCCGCTCCAGTTCCTCCAAATTATTAATCCCGCGAGCCACGGCTCGCATCATTTTTTCAAACCACATCTTCTTTTGTTTGCGAAGACGCTCGACCTTCGCATCGGCCAAACGAACTTTCTCGTCCGCCCGGCGACGAATCTTCTCCGCAGCCTTTAACTCCTCCTCCAGTTTGGTATGCTGTTGGCCAATTTTGCGAAGCTGAGCAGGCGAAATCCCAAGGATATCGCACCCCGAACGGTTCGACCGCAAACATTCGACACACCGAGAGGAATCTTGAGGAGAAACCGCACATTTGGGTATTCCCCTCGACTTATAAGAAGAACAAGCGGCCATCTCCACCGTCGACAAAAGTAAAGAAGAAAGAAGGGCAGAACGGCGTTCCGTCGACGAACGGCCCGATTTTGATTTAATTACGCGACTAGATATGGCGTAAGAGAGTTAGCCAGGAAGGAAGGAAAACCAGAATAGGGATTAAGGGAGTACGGACTATTTAAAGGCCAAAGGGATTTGGCCAAAGGAAAGGAGACCTGATGTTACGACCAGACAGTTGGGCCGGTACCAAGGAGGCCAGGTGGGGTCACACCCCTCCTGACGACACTCGCCTAGAAAAGTCACCGACCGGCAGAACAAGGATTACGTAAGGATAAAGCCACGCGACAGCACGTGACTGCTAAGACAGTGATCTCAAACGGACAAGGGATGATTTCAAAGATCACAACCTGATCTCCGGAGACCCTGGGGAGTTTTTGAGATCAGAGACCTTTCAAAGGAGATCACATTCGGAACATAGTCTATATAAGGCACGCTTATTACCATGTAGATAGATTCGATTTTAGGATTGCTTAGCAGCAATCAAACTCTAGTTAACCTTAATATTTACTTGAGAACGATTATAACTTCACCCCAGTCATTGAGAACCTCAGTTACCCAGTCAGACGCTCAGTTGCTTCAACCCACTGTACTTTACCATAAGAACAGGTTACCCCGATACCTTGATCGTAACAACAGTCCCAGGAACGGAAAAGGGGTTCCTTTTTCCTTTTACTCCTCAGTTTTAATAATAACTCCATTCTGGTACCTAACCGTTACTAGCCCGTTGGCCTACCCCATAACAGGGGCTATTTAATCCGCACGTAATATAACCACGCCGCACTTAGGTTACCATTTATAACCCCTGTTAATACCAACAATTGTTAGCATATTATAGAAAGAATTATACTATTTATATTAAAATTTATAAATTAATAACAAATTATATTATTAATCTCGATTTCTCATTTTAATATTAACACAATCGTATATATCAGTTTTTAAAACGATAAGATTGGGTGTTAAATAATAGCAAAAATATATTTTAAATACTTATTGGTGTAATAAAATCAACAGACTAATTTAATACCTATTATAATCCCCAAATTTCAAGCTTTGCAATTTCAATTTTTTATACTTTACTAAGCTTTGCATGTACAGTGCGCGTACAGTGCAAATATCATACCGATATCGCTCTAAACGGCGAAAATTAGAACGACTGCGATCTTGTTGGACAATTTAATTGCCCGAAAAGCTGTGTGGCTAAAAGGTATATGGAGCGTTCGGTCCACCTTGCAAGGCAGGGAGATTTAGTCTTAGCACTGACACTAGCATTCAACTAATTAACGGAATATCCAACAACCCCATTTAGGCCCTATATATTGTGGATTATATATAAATTAACGCATATAACTAGCAAAGCCTAATGGCATTAGCTCCTGGAAGTTTTATCGACGACGGCACAGGAGCAGGAGAGCTTTTGTATCAGCCACTGGTCCTTTAAAGTACACTTAATTGTGTATTTAATTAATACCGACAAGACTTTAATAGGCCGCTTACAACATTTACAAATGCATTATTATAACTACCACAGAAGGTCAGTGTTTCGTGAACAATTGGATATAAAACCTCAACTAAAGCAGGATTATAAATAATATTTTCATTAGAAGTTTACCAGCCACTCCTATATTTAATTATTTATCACTCAACTCCCACATTCCTTTTCAAATATCTCCATATCTGAACCTAACTCTTTTGGCTTAATTTTAACAACAGCTAGGCTGACCCTCCACCGTGTGGCAGTTACTGTTGCATGACTAAAACCCCGGTCAATAATTTGTAATTAGCATCTAAACGAGTTTTGCAAAGTCCCTTTGTATAACTTGAGCGGGGCAGGGTAGCACGGATTGCTAAAACTTACGGTACAGGCATCCCCTGGGTGGGTTCCATCGGTACCCTTCCTGATACCGGACACGGCGCAAGTCACTGATCTGGATTCCATGTGAGCATGCTCTAGAGGACCAGCCGCTGCGAGATGCGCCAAGCAAGAAACCGAAAGAAGGAGGAAAGCCTTAAGTGAAAGCATTGTAAGTGGTGATGGAGTTTATATGTAAAACAATAGAATTGACTTTGGCGTGTGTAAAAATTGGGTTGTTTGACTGAATGATAACGTTCAAAAAGGAGTAGCTTCGATGGAGGCCCAAGATGAATCCTTTTATAATTTCTTTTCGCCTACAGTTTGTATTGTTTTAAGCTTTCTCTATGTATTTATTTGCTCAAAAGCAAGTGATGTGCTGATTACTCACTCACATGGACTCCGTGAAACACAGATACGACGTATATGAAACTTGTGTCAAAAATGATATTTTATTAACCATGACGTTAACTATGGAAAAGATGTTTGATTATAGTTTTCGGGCTTAGACTGCCTGAGTCGGAGCTCCATGAATTGACCCCAGATGTGTCTCGATTGTGGTTTCGCCAGGTGTCAGGAACTGTTTCACTGTTAACTTCCTATCTCCTTATTCGAATGCGTAAGCTTCCGTACTTTCAGACTTTCCAGCGTGATAGGATTAAGTTTTGGATATAATACCCAGTATGCATGTCACAAAACGATCCCAAAGAGACGAGGCTGCAGTATAGGGGCGATTCTATTTATTTGAAGATCTAGTCTAAAGCTAAATGTAAACAAGGAAGAAAAGGGACGCAGTGCCAATCGCGTACACGCGCCAAAGCGAACAATAACAGGCGAACCCTGGCGCCTTGTCACATGAGGTGGAGCTAATCACGGTTAGCAGTCCCCCCAGGCACGCCATTCCGTAACAGACTCGGTTAACACAATGGTTTTTTTTTCGCCGTGCGGCCTGGTGGTAAGCGTCGGCGTCAAATACATAAAACCCATATTTCGACCAAAAATAAGTTATTTCTTTCGTTCGTAATAAGATTTATACCGTTTACGATATTAAGGAATTTTTTATTTAGTTTTAAACCGTATAAATTTAAATACTCATTTCCTATATTTAACTTTTGAAAATAATATTAAAAAATGTAAATAATACTTTAAAAGCCGGGCCTATAATATCCAAATAAATGAAGTTGAATAAACTTTCAAAAACGAACGGTATTATTAAAGTATTACGTAGTAATATATTTGTAAAAGGCGCAACAGCTTGTTTAGGTAAAGCTTTGTCGTAACGTTTGTAGGATCGTCGAGGAAATGGGTGGCGATTTAAAATATTAACAGCAAAAAGTAAGCATTTTTGTATATTGTTTCACAGCCGTCGGCAGTAATCCACTTTTTTGGAGGTATTTATTAACGAACGTTAGCAAAAAGACCCGGTGGAGGTCGCCGGTTTAATCATAACATACTTTAATGCAGTCCTATGTACCATAGTCACCAAGCTGTTGTTTTTGTCGTCGTTATCCGTTACGTCGACGAAGCAGGAATAAAAGTCCTTGGTGAAAGATGGGTCATGCTTTCATGTGCGGAGTTATCAGGGCCTGTCTCAATATCGATCATGAACCGAGCCTGGATTTCCCTCCAGTACAGTCGCCTGCAGGCGCAGGAGACCCAAGAGAGTAATTGCTTGGCTTGAGCTTGGCGCCGCTGTGATTTTCGATCGGACCGGGCGTGGAAAGCCTTGCGGGCAACACGATTGTAGCTGTGAGTAGAATTCAATATTAGTATCGAAGCTTGCAGCCAGTATACCTATATAGTAGTGCCAGAATTGACAACAACTTTACACCTTGTCCAGTCTGTCCTGTCCTTCCGGAAAGAGGTCGGATCTGAACTTATCCTTCAACTCTTTAACATCAAGGGATCCTGAAAGATGCTGAATGGTAACAGAAGCAAAGAAAAACATCCCTTTAAAGAAAAAAAACAAATTGGTTAGGGCTCATATTCATAATACAGGTAAACGGAGCGATTGTTACCTTTGGCGTGAGACATGATTTTGGTTACTGTGTCTTGTTAAACGGTAGACCCAACTCCGCAACTCTTTTTGAATTCCTTTTGTCTCAGTTTTCACATAATATCGGATATTCAAGTCGTGGTCGGGTAAGTAATTGACAAAAACGGACACGAGCGATGGCAGTAAAACTATGCTTTTTTCGTCATATCCTTTTCGTCGACCTAAAAGCAGGATTTTAATATAAAAGTCGAATTTTGGTTATTGATAATCCGGTGTTCTAACCAACGTAAAATCTCTTCCTGGTCGGTTTTATGTTCCCTATATTGGTATTCGTCCAATGCGCCCAACACCAAAAAAAACATACCCGGTTTGATTGCAATGTCATTAACGCGAGATTTTTCAAAAGAATTTTGGAAGGCGGTTGGGCAGACAGGATTTTAAACGGATAATTAAGGGAAATTTTATTAACCTTTTCGGCGATAAACTGGGCGGTTACAGTTTGGAGGGCATGTTTGAAAATCTTCCTATCGTCGCTGCTGTGTTTGAAATAAATAAGTTAAAAAGACCAGTGGATTCGCAAATTCTGTGCGCAATGTTTGGAGGTGTTGGAGAATCCGGAAAGCCAGGTATGATTTTCCTAAAATATATCAGTTGGCCCTTTTTCGTCAATGGCGTCTCAAAAAAACGCACTGCACATTTACTTGCCCTAGGGCAACCATTCAGGAATAACACCTTGTGGGCCTCATCACCAAAGTCAGCCCAGCTGGCAAATTTCGAGTCCGCAAAGATCCAGTCCCCTGTCGCTGATGAATGTATTTGGCTCTGTAGGGTATTTTGGTCGTCGAGATATGGTGCAGGGGCCAGCCTGTTGTTCACTTCGCGCAGTCGGTGGGCCCGTTGTTCGGTGTCGTTGGAGTCCCGCGCGGTGCGTAGTTGCGACAAGAGCAGATTTGCTTTCTCCAGAGTCTCTTGATTCTCATGCGTCATCCTCATCGTTGCCGTCTGTTTGGCCTCTGTGAGAAGTTCGCTGTTGCGCTGAAGCGTGCTCTTCATGCTCTCTGCGCTTTCGGAGAAACGCCGCCAAGAAAGACCCAAATATGGCCGCCCAACCTAAACAGTTATTAGCTTGTTGCAAGTTGAAAAGGCGTAGGATGCATCTACTGGAACCACCAATCCTTTTTTGTTAAACACATCCATCAGATCTGTATCAAACCTCAGTATGGTCTCGCAACAATCGTCTAATATGACACGAATGGCTGAATGTCGGGAATAAAGCCCATCGTAATCCTCTATACTACGGAAGATGTTTGCGATCTGTGCAAGAACGTTAATCACTTTGTTAAGGCAGTCGCCTCCACCGTTTCTGAGCCTGATCCGGTGGTTTTCAACCGTCAGTCTCAACAATGACACAGATTTTCTTTACATGAGCTAATAACAATGCATACCTGTTCGAGGACGTAACGGATTGGAGCCTTTGTAATTCGCCTTTGTCAATGGGCTTCATGAGCGACCGAAACATCAAAACATTGATCTCGGATGAAAAGTTACCCAGAAAAACCCTGTCTGTCCGGCAGCACTGGCAACCTCGCCTGCAAAGATCGCTAGGGAATTAACTGCGCCCAACAAATTACCCCAAAAGCAACCATAGCTTAGACGAGCACCTAATGCACATGTCATTTTACATGAGAAGCACCCTCGGGAAGCTAGAGTTGAAAGCAGCGGCCTCCGAGTTACATTCTGCCGTTGCGTTGTACCATGGCGTACCAGTCGCTGCACCTCGTACAAACCAAATCATTTAGGGTGGTATTATACAGTTCTATTAAGAAGCCCCAAGGCATTCTACACAAAGCCAAAATCTACATCTATCTTTTTCGCCCGAGCAATCGAGTCCGCCAACACATGCCTCGTTATGGGCGTTACTGCTCGACTACCAGTGCCGACCATGCAGCTCATTTCGTTCCTGACGGCGCCCTTTTCCCAAACACCATCCACCATTGTATGCGTCGGCTGTCCATACTCGTGGGGGTTGACCTTTTTGTTCTTCAGCAGTCCACCATTGTACCAAAACAGCTCGTCCTGGCGGTCAACATGGCCTATCACAAAACTGCAGACCCGCTCCTTCTTCTCCTCCTCCAAAACATCCTTGACCCAGCCCACCATGGCGGCGTAGTGCGTCTCGAACGCATATCCAGCACCACTGAGCTCGAACCCAAACCACCACGACTCCTTGTCGCCATACGTCATTCTGTACGTGACCTCGTCGCGCACCTCTCGCGTGTTCTGCCATGCAATGTGCAGCAGACCCAAGAGCACGTCCAGGCGAGACTTGTCCAGTACGACAACCCCAGAGTCCCCCTCCTCGGCGTAATCCTGTGTCCACACCAGCGACTTGTTCAGTTGCGCGCTGGGGTTCCGGATCTGATCCTTGTACCAGTCGTGGCGCTCGCGGAACGCGTGCTGCCACAGCAGGCGGTCGTGGAACAGCAGCGCACCAGTCGAGCGGTACACCGGGTCCTCGAGGAGCAGCTCGGGCCTTTGGACAAAGACGCAGTCTGCGTCTAGAAGCACAACCTCTTCGAACGGCGAGTACAGTGCAGCGAACGCCTTTATGGCCCAGCCGCCGTCGCTCAGGCCGGCCTTGGCGTCGTCCACCAAAGCCAGCATGTCCAGGAAGTTTATATTTCCAAATCGAGCCAAAAGGCGCTCTCGATCTTCTGGCGGGAGGTCATCGTCCCCAGAATAGACGATCTGGATGCCGAGGTCGGTGCGAAGCACTTCACGCAGGTTGGCGATAAGGTGCATCGCGAACCTCAATGTCCCCTTCCCTGTGGGTAGTACTATGCCACGCGAACCAGGCACGATTGAGGAGCGCAGGCCCGAAAAGGGAGTCCTGCTCCCGGGGTTTCTAGGCGAGTTGGCGAGGAAGGGGTACATGGTCACCATGGCTGCCTCTATGGCCTCGAGGACCGGGAGCTTGTTTGCCGAACGCGGGGCATTGTCGAGAAACTTGATCCATTCTTTAGCAACCTTGGTGCGCTCGCCCAGGTCGCGGAACTTGTGCTCGTAGGGAGGCTGGATCGGCGATTCGACGAATTCTCTGGTTTCATTGACGATAGACTCGGCTCTATTTCGCCATGAGTTGTCGGCCGACTGCATCAATATCGGATCGCGGGAAAGATAAAAGAAGGTGTATAATAATATGAACACGACGCAGACAGAGATAGCCTGAACTGCTAAACGAAAAGGTGGTCTGGCCAAAAACATCATCCCGAACTCTACTTTGAAATACAATAATGAGGGAGACAGAGTCGCCAAAAAAACAAAATAAAGACAAATAGAAAAAAGAAAAAAAAGAGCAAAAAGGAGGCGGCAAATTGATGTGAAGGGGATTAGAAATACACATTCATGGCTATGAAGAAAGAGGAATGCAGTGATTAAACCAACAAAAGAAAATGAAGGCAAAATTTGGATCGGGGGGTGGGGGGGGCCATATCCCCTCATTTCAATCTCGGGCACCCGCATTAACCTGTCAGTGTGTGGAATCTACCAACCAACTGACTGTGTGACGCGAAAGGAAATATATCTTGGCTACGGACCCTCAATCCACTAAAGCGCTAAGACCCCGGCCCGACCTGATAAGATGCTTGACTGGGAAGCTTGCCCAAATCAACCTGTGTGGATCCTTGTCCAAAATATTGCCTTAATTGCGACCAACAGACTCTTGGCTGCAGAGCTGACACAACCAGGGTGGTTGTTGGGAGAGTTTTTCCCTTTGGCAATGCACTACTAACAATGTAGGGCGGCCTGCCGCTTTTCCCTTTTCATGGCCGGAAGCCGGTACGAGCCAGGGCGCTGTCACATCGAATGATATAATGAATCTCGGACTGTTCTTCGCCGTTCTCCTTGGCCAGGTCCATCTAGCTGCCTCACAAAGCATCCCCTGCTTTGGGGTGAACGGACTCTTGTATCCGGAACAGGCAAAATGTCCTGGATCAAACGCCTGCTGCGGCGTCGGCGCTATTTGCTTGCCCAACCGACTTTGCAAGAACCCAAATGACAATGAGGGTCTCTTTGTGCGTGGCCCTTGTCTGCCTCAGCCATTCGACGAAGATTGCCCCAAAATATGTGTCTAGTGTGAGTAAAATAAACTGGCCCCTCCATAAACCACAACATGCAGACTTTTTTGACCCTTTTTCCAACAGCTGAGGCTGGAGCGAACAACGTGTTCCCAAGAGTCACTGTTTGTGCCGACGGTAGCCTCTGCTGCAACAACGACCCTCAATGCTGCAGCAAGGGAAACGGGCGGTGGCTTGGCGGGAGGGGGAATCTTCTTTCTTCGCCACCCAGCCTGTCCAGTGCCAGCTCAGTGGTATCGACCACATCGTCGGCCTCGGGCCCTTTGTCTTCTTCCCAAGGCAATCAGGCCAACACTAATGGCGCCAGCCCTCGTGCCGATAGCAGCTCGACAACCACGCTCGCCGCCTCATCAACCGCGACGACGACATCGACAGCCGGAGAAGATACGGCAGCCCCGAGGCAAAGGACAACTGGATCCGACTCCGATGCCGAAACTCTCGCCCTCAAGGTTGGGCTCGGAATTGGCATACCGTTTGCTGCGGCCATTGCTGCCTTTGCAGTCTGGTACTGCTTCTGGCAAAGACGCAGAAAGTCTACAAAGGCAGCCAAAATAGCGCAGCAGCAGCAGCAAATGCTACCAGCGAGTAATTACAGTCTCATGCCAGGGAGCTCGAACCTGGCAAAAGACTCGCCGGTCGCACACTATCAGGACATGTCTTACTCGCCACAAAGTACATTGCACCCAGCCGACGCTTCCAAGGAGTTTGATGCTCACCCTCGCTTCCGCCATGGAGGTAGCGAATTGCAAAGTTCCTACGATATGTCACCTCGTGAGCTTGAAGGGAGTACATGGCCTCAAAACACCCAGAGGTTTTGAGCGCGAGGATATTACTTGCTGGCCATATTGGCACATGTATTTTATTGTACAGGTGCGGAATGCGATGAATGGCAGCCTGGAAAATGTATAAAGATGGTTGGTCATTATATATCGGTATTAATGGAAATTTATGGTCTATTCGTGACGGTTCAAGTCGTACAGTCTAAACAGATATCAGGCAACTTCTACCAGACGAGATTACTTCTGTTGCTATTCAGCCATACTGGGCATGTGTTTTCTTTCTTTGATGGCAACATGCTTGCCCAGACTTGGCAATTTTCTGTTCACAGCCCTACCCCTAAATCCTAATCTCGGCTGCCCATCAACCATGTACCCGACTGTGCTCCACTCTTCGGCTTGACAACCCACTTTGTTTTTGCGCTATATAGAATCTTTTGCATAAACCAGGCTGGTAAGAGTAGGAGCAGGAACTGTATATGAATATATGCTTTGGTCAGCATCAGCTTAGTTTGTCCACATGTCACGTTGGGGTTTTCTACAGAAAAGTAAGACTTCACTTCAGAAGAACGAAATCAACAAGAAGCCGTGGGTGGGTGATCATGTCTCAAGAAAGCCCTAAGTCAAGAAAGCCCTAAGTCTGGAAACCTGCGGGCTAACGCTACGTCTAGCTCAAAATCAAATTCCGCAAATTCTTACCGCGGCCTACAGGTGCCCGCTCCCTGATGACACCAATGTTGGTGCTGACTCAACATGCCGCAACAGCCTCTAATGCCGTGGAGGTCATCGCAACAACGACCAAACTAAAACAGCATCCCTCGCAGCCCGCGCTCGCCCAAAACGGCCCGTGACGTATTCGCCTCTGCGTCGGGTTTGGCCGATTGCGCCACGCTTTCAAACAGATCCACGGGGCCCGACTTGGACGGCACGTGTAGAGGGCGGATTCGTGGGTGAGATAAAGTAGCAGTGGCTGCTGCACGATGTACTGAAAAGTTGGAAGAGAGTGAGCCAGGGTATCAGCATGATGATGAATAGTATGTATGTGTCTTTCTCCCGGGGCCTCATTGCATCGCACTGCTTTGGGGTGGATCTTGATCTGTTGGACGGTGGGCTTCACCTTTGCCATGGCGAAGAGTGACTTTTGCCAATTTACTGGCGCAGCCGGTGGGTATACCTGTTCAAGCGTCGTTTTAACCCTCAAGCATCGGTTTGGTTGGAATCACGACATGGTAATCTTGGTCTTTAACCTCGTCCAGGTTGGCGCGGGCGGGTGGCGGCGGCTGCATCCGGCCCCGAGATCTATACTCCAGCAACCAGCCCAGCAAGCTTAACGCCAACAGACTACACCAAGAAACGTGCCAAAGTAACAACAGCCACAGCAGCAAGCTTAGCAACATGGCAGGTTCAGGGGCAGCCGCGATGAAACCCTTTAAATCCGGGCCCGGTGACGGTGTACACTTGTGCAACGACACTGAAACCTCGCCAACTGCCTGAACAAGACTGCGGCCTAGGAGAGGGACAAGGTCGGCGCGGCTGAATTTGATAGCGGTAGCGCAACTTCCAGGTCTGGTTTCGATGGTAGCGGCCATGCGCACGGTAAGGAACAGGTATACAAACCTTGTGACGAACCGACAGGAATGCCCCCGCAGCCAGCTACTGCCAACGGCGGTCAGAGGCGGTATTTATAGAACGAATCTGCTGCGGTCTTCGAAAATGATGGCCCAAGATGCTGCGAGACGGCGATCGGGACTAATCCGGAGCAGGGATTCTTCTGTAGAAACTAGTGCGGCCATATGAGTCCATAGCGGCACTGGAATGACAACCTGGTTTCATGTTGGATACAACGCCGCTGTCGGAGCGGAAGCGACACTCCAGCATGACTCCGGGCCTGCTATGGTGCGCCAGATTCTGTTGGGGATTTTTATCATGGCAAGCAATGCCTAGACCAGTCTCGATAATGAGTGTGGGAGAGACCATTGTCTTCAAAGTCGGAATCGCCAACAGTCGCCAGGTCGACTACTCACTACCTGGTACCCAAATCGCAGTTTTTTATACCCTTCTGCTACAGAGTTACACAAATGGACTGACGCATACATTCAGTCAAGTCAAAAACTGTGGAGCGGCGAGATCAAGCGCCTGGTAATGGGCCTGGACCGCTCTAGCTTCACTGACAACCCTTCATTAGGTATACCGACTTTGCCAGTCGTTCATTAGTTTGGACAAGATTGCTGTTGCAAAACGGATGCTGTGAAAACAGCAGCGGCTTTACCAGGCTCTAAAATTGCTTTTCGCCTTCCCAATGTTTTTGTAGGCCTTGAGCTGAATTATCGATTTATGTATATCCAAAATAGCTTTTTGATGTAGGCTATGGGGATGGCGATGACGACCACCTCGAATCACGACGTTTTCTTTTTTTTTCTTTTTTTTGGATCAGTATCGAATACACCAATAATAAGAAGTACTTTATCTGGGCCAGCACTTACAGAATCAGTTCCTTTAGGTTGCGCTGTATGATCATGTCCTGCACAGACGTCATCGTGATCTTGACTCCTTGAGTATGTTCGAACCGTATCCGGCAGCCGGCTGAGATGATTTCTGACCGGCATCCTTGATGGATCGACCCTGGGAGTCAGTTAATAAACATTGGCTCCTCATAATAGTGTTGATCATCATCAAAGTAACAAGATATTGCTGTTTGGGGTTAAAGTTCGCAGGAGAGCAGATGCAGATTGAGGGGGGACTATTTTAAATGGCGACATAGTAGCCATGGACCACGCCGGCACTTGAAATAGGTTACAGAGATTTTGTCTCATTAGCAACCCTTTATCGTATAATTACGATCGAAGGCAGTATCTTCTAACTCTAATTCGTAGGGACCCCGCATCCTTGGGTGCGGAACGCACTTTTGCTTCTTAAATTAGCCTCCTGTATACAGATAATACGATTCAATTTTATAACCGTTTATAAGTTTCAAGTCTTCTTACAGGAATAGTCAGTAGGTTACACGTCTCAAGTCAACGCGAAACCCAGATCTTAGACATTAGATGTATCGAAATTCTACAGTAAAATCAGTCTTGGAAATAAAAACAAAAAGAAATTTATATAAGAAAGGCCCCAACCACATTGTGAGGCAGTACGAGTTAAAGTCTTGAACAAACGTGTTAACTTAGCAATTATCCTAGGCTACAAGTTTGAATTTCCTATCTCGCTCAACTTCATTTTATTAATTTGTTTTCAAATTCCACATCAAACCCTTCAATTGTTTTTTTCTATCTACAAGAAACCTGAAAAGCAAAAATGCAATTCAAGAATATCGTCTTGATTGTTGCCGCTTTTGCCGGTTTTGCTTTGGCCGCGCCCGCAACTAAGAAGAAAGCTTTTACTTGCGCTGAGTACGTTTAACCTCCGAAAAGGTGAATGGAGGATTTAAGAAAGAAATACTAAGCATTCGGACTTTAGTGGCTTCACCCTGAGACCGGATGGTAGCTGCGTTCCGCCTCTCGGATCGGACGGCGACCACAGCTAGCAAGAGTTTAAATCAAGGGATGAGCATTTTTGATCTGTAATAGGTATAAAAAGAACTATCAGTGGAGTAGTATCCGAGAGATGAAGAAGACGCGGGGGATTAGAGGTTTGGTTGATAGTAATCGTCACAATGCTTTGGAAGTATAGTATAGTATAGTAGCTATAGTCTAAATTTTCAGTATTCACCATGCGTCCCCAGTTGATATTCGTACCGTCGCACCGTCGTGACAAAGTGGCCGCGGAGAATATTACAGACGGAGTCCCCGGGGCGGAACCCACACTGTAAGCTCTTTTCCGCCAGATTTGCCCCGAGAGTGCGTCGCCGGGCATCGGTGGCAAGCGTAACCCGAAAGATTCCAGCTACATCAAGCAGGCCCTGAATCAGCCTCTGGCTAATAATCTTGACAACTAAACGAAGCCCATTAGCGCTTTTCTGAGGCCTAACAAAGATTGATTTCACAGCCGCTTGTCTCTTGGAAATCACATTTTATCTCGCCAGCACGCTTAAAAGTCGATCCGCCAGATTTTCCATTTCAAACAATCTTGGGTAACTGCAAATAATCAGCATAGAGAATTTTACTGACTCACAAGCAAGGGCCGACACAAAGTGATAGCCTCGGTCTACTTTGGTCTCCTCTGAACGAAGGTAACCCCATCGCCTCAAGAGCGGCGCCAGCAGCGCTCGTCAAGTTTGGCGATAGAGACGGTGACGGCAAGGAAGACCGCATGGTGATTGAGGTTGAAACGAGAGCTTTGGACGCATACCTGAATAAGAGCCATAGTCCGAACTTTGTCAACGGTTGGCGGTGGGAACCCATAGGCCAGATTGCGACGGGGCTGTCGATCCCAACACGTTGAAAAAACGGCTGCGATGATCTTGTGCCCAAGTCTCCCAGTCTGAGCAATTCGCGCAGCAAGCCAACCAAGCTGCGGCCGTCTCGTGACTCGCGTAAGGGAGGTTTTCCCAGCAGAACAACACTGGCACTTTTCTACGAAATTCTCTACCCATACCGAATACAACTGAGAAGGACTGGGATAAACTCTCGTCAAATTATAAAAGATACAGCCATCTATAGGCCAATCTTGACTGCCAAATAGTCTACTGCAACCTGAACCGTCAGGCCCAAGATGCCCGTGGCCGGGATTTTGTCGTCGTCGGAGCGTCTCTTCCAGCCAAGCTCGTAAGGGAGCCTCTCATTCTCTGCGTCAAAGTTAGCGACCATGATCTCAGAGCCACGTAAGGTGTGGGATAGGCGGTGGTTAAAACAAGGCCACTCACCGAAAAAGTACTCGACCCAAGACCTGTTGGCGTTTCCGTTGTCGTAGTTGCCGAATAGACCCAGGTACATGGCGGTTTGACCAAGCGAGTTTGTGTGTCCGTCGAGCGGCAGGTTGAACTTGGGGTTGACGGCCTCAGCGCTCTTCTGACGGGCCACGAGGGCCCTGGCGGCATCTTTGATGGAGATGGTCTCCGAGGGCCAGTGCGACTTGGTCTCGTCGAAGATGGTCTGGTTGAAGGACCAGTTGTCGCCAAAGAAGATGTCGGCGCGGCTGAGCGACGCGTCGTGCTCAATGAGATCGTGCTTGTTCAGGTCATTGAGGTGGAAGGTGTCCTTGTTGCCGGTGGACGAGGCGGTGACGGCCTTGTTGCCCTGCAGGCGGAAGAAGAGCTTTGCGTCGTCGCGGAGGTTGAGCCCGGCGTGCATGCCATCGATCAGGGCGTCGACCGAGATGTCCTTGCCGTTGCGGGGGAGGTAGCCGTGGTTGGCAAGACTGTTGAGCAGGGGGCAGGGGGATCGGCCTGCATGGGTTTTGATTTTTTTTTGTCAGTTGGCGCTGCACGCGGGTTACCGGGAAGGCAGGGATTGATGCGTTGGAAAAGGAGACTCACGATCACCGTTGCCCGGAGCTTGCCACTGGTGCGCGGCGTCCTGGCACAGCGCCGAGGACGCGAAGAGGGCGACGGAGAAGAGAGCAAAGTGCATCGTGGAACGTGACCGAAAGCGGCTGCAAAGGGAGAGACGAGCAAACGAACCGCGATGGGGGAGCAATAATTGGCCCAACTAAAAGAGCGGGCTATCTAGGTGTATATAAGTACTCTTCTCGCCTTGCTTAATTTGTTTAATTTGCTTGACTTGCTAAGCCTTCCGATCTGGACCGGGGAAGCATGCGCGCACCAGCGAGTCGATGCCAGGCGGGGCGGGCCACACGAGCCCCCGGAGCAAGTCCACTCACCCACACGGGCTCCCCGAAGCGCGCGGCGCCCCACGGGGGCTAAGCCGAAAGTGGCTCGGGGACCCGGTATTCTTGAAATTACCTCCACCTGCATAATCGCCGGTAAATTTGATACTTTAATTTTGGCAATGTTCACGAGGTTGAATAACGTTAAGTATACAAATAGCATTAAACATGTCTTGTGTCTTGTCTCCTACGCTTAAATCTAGTCTAGAACTAGAACTAGAACTAGACTAGAACAAGGTAAAGAACAGAAAATCCCGAATGTTTTCTTTACATCGTGCCAAGGCTTGCTTTGATAATATCGGTTATTTGATTGGCGTGTACTGTTTTACTGCAGGAACCCGTTACAACATTTCAATCCGACCTCCAAATCGTTTGCACTCCATTTTTTCCCCCTCTTTTCCGTCATATTGATAATTGTCACTTGAGTTGGTATCAGCTTGTTTTCAATGAAGCCACTGTTTTTTTACCTTGAATGAATTTGCATGCCACGATAAATCCCCTTGAAGACCAATCGCCTGACCGTCCCCAGTGACAAATAAAATTGCAGTTCAGGCAATATGGCAAATACTAAAGACGTCGCGTTACTAATAGCAAATAAACACAACGCCGGAACACCTGTTCTCCCAGAGCTTCTTGTCTAGTTTCACGAGGGGCGCTACATCTTCAGGAGCCTGCGTGCCCGAAGTTACAATCGATGCAGGGTCCAGGTAGATCCCAAGCTCTGCAACGGCTGCCGCATTTTCCGAGGCTTTGAGTCGAGCGCTTGCCACTACGTTACCCGACTGTCTGACCCAGCTCCTGTCGAAAAATAGCAAACGCGTTTGGTATTGTTCTTCTTCTCCAGTCTCGCCATCCAGGGCCAAAATTAACCGCCTCGGCAGAGTCGAACAATACTGCAACTGTTAGGTTGCAATGGTATTTTAAGCCCATGTATTTTATTAGAGCAACTATGTATGCAATCGGCCCCCTTTCCCCGCCATCCCCTTGACACAGTTTGACAGATAGTTGACACGCGTGACGGATGGCCCCCTTCCAGACTCCTGGGATAGTGGGGACAAGATTCTTATGGCTACCGAGGATTCCCAAACAGTAACCCAGGTAAAAAAGAAGGATCCAGCAATGTTATCATTATGTCAACCACAGATTTCCTCACGTTAAGGTTGCTATGGTAAATCGTTACAAAATAACAGGAGTTGTACGGCGGTAATTGACATTGACGGCTTCCGTGCCTGGGAAGAAAATGCAAAGTAGACTGTGATAGCGACTTTGTTGCGACCTCCAAGCTACCCCACAACTTTAATTTACGCTTTTGGGGCTGAAATTACCGCGGCTGTTGGCACCAGACTTGCCCTCCTCGCGGCAGACGCGTAGACGCAGTTCCTGTGCTGGTGCAACCGGGGGTTGATACGCACCATGGCAGCATCGTAAATGTTTTTCATGGTCTCCAGAAGCATTGCTCCGTTCTTTATAGCCTTGATAGAAAAGATAATGTTTTCATCTGACCATGAATACACGGACTTCGTCGTCCTGTTGGCTGGCCATTCCGCAGCAGGCTCCATTGTCCAGATTATTTGTGGATTTACCTTGGGGCCCAGGGCTGCAGCTTTGCGTTTTGGCTTGACTAAGCCAATATTCAGCTCTAGCCTCAATCTTTGCGCATCCGAGCCCCTGGGGTGGTCGCCCGAGTTGAAATGACTCGCAAGTCCTTTGGCCATTGCCGTCTTTGTAAAAGAAAAATCAAGCTGAATCGGCCTGAATTGGTAGGTCACGGAACAGGCGCAATCCATGCATTGGGAACACATGCACCGCCCAACTGGTTGAAACTGCATATGTATCCATCCAGGTGAGGGGAGTTGATAGGAAATGGAATGGAGGCTATGCTTAGGGCCAGCCGTCAGCTGGAGCTGCTGGGTCGGGTGGCTGGGCAACTCCACAGCCTGGACCAATGGCGGATGCCGTTACTAATACCGCTGGCGAGAAAGGCAAAGTTTCCGGTACGGTAAATTTGATTTTCTACAACGCCTGAAAGACGGAGGATAGGGCAATGGTGGCGACCGCCAAGACACGATGGGCTCCATGCTTCCAGAAAAGCAACATTTATGGTGGTTTTATTGGAATATTGCAAAGGCATGTGAGTAAAAGGAAGCAACAATGCACTGGCTGCCGCTTGACAATCAATGCCAAGGGTCTCAGTGGATTTGTCTAACTTAGGGCTATAGCTGAGTACCTCGGTGGGTATCCAATGTATTTAAGCGGTAGCCAGCCAGGTCCAGGCCGTAGTTAGTCTGTGGAATTGATGTTCAACGTCCTTGAGTGGACTGCACAACTTATGGCGCCACCTGCACGCTAAGTGAGGCTGAACAACGCATGGCCAAGTTACCAGACAGATAGACCGGTGTTACCAAGTCTCAACGCCTTGGCAGCTTTTTTATGTGTACAGAGGTCCCAAGGGCAAATAGCGACTCCTTGTTAGGTACGGTATTACTATACCGAGTATGCAGAATAGGGAGATAAATATCTAGGTAGGTACGTACCGTACCGTACCTAACCTGAAATGCCTCATAGTGGGCGATATATATAGCTTGTCTTCAACAGATATTTAACAAAGCTGTCGAACTTCTCGGGAACTACCTTTATATTTGTATTTCTCTTCAAATCTTTTGTTCCCCACCTAGTTTACTGTTTTTTATTGTTGACGGCCCGTCCCATCAGAGGTTGATCCGGGGTTTGTCATTACCCCTATCGCTGAAAACTGCCTCACTACGACGACCCAAATTTTGTATGACGAAAGAGGAGCGCCTGCGACGTCAGAAGCCACCACATCGGCCATTATGATCAACCTGGGTCTGAGGTGACAATACCCAGCATGTCACGATTAGGTGACGCGGAGTGCGCTCCAACGACCAAGTTGTTGGAAGGCAGAGGAAGCAGCCCGATCGCAACCGACAGACACGATATGGGAAACCTGAGAAAACAATATACATCAGCGACTAGCGAATCGCTGACCAGCAAACCGACGCAACATGAGGCAAGATATATTCGGGTCGGACACGAACAGCTACGGACAGCTTCCCCTGTGCTTGTTCGCCTGTCTCCCGTCTTGATGATCCTCTTTTTGGCAGCAGGAGTCGCGTTCGCTATCGGTCATCATTATTTCTACGATTCCCTTCACAATGAAGAGGTACCACTAGAACGGGAACAGCAATGGTCCCTTAGATACGGAACCGGCCTCGCCTTCCTGGTTAAAGTTTCACTGGTTGCCTCGGTCGGCCTGGCATATACGCAGCGGTTGTGGCTGACGGTTGGGAAACGCTCGCTTACTTTCCCAAATTTTGACGACGCATTTTTTCTCACCACTTCGCCTCTTTCCTTTTTTAGTGGTCCCGTCCTGCGGAAAGCTAAAATGCTTTGCATATTGGCCCTTTGCACCTGGAGCATCCCATTGGTTGCGCTTGTTACACCGGCCACTTTGGCTGTAACGAGTAGACTCGACAATTATAACGAGTCGGCGTCCGTTCCGTTTCCCTTGTGGGTAAACGAAACCCAAGATACACATGAAAGAAAAGTCTGGATAAATTGGAGCGGCAGCAAAGCGGCTGCTTGGCCTTCCCCTACTTTACGACGTTTGGTAGCTGCGACGGCAACCTCGATGTCTATCCTGCCATTCAGAGCCCCTTTTGACAATGCCTCTTTCACCATCGAATTTCTAGGGCCCGCTTTACAATGTACTAACGTATTAGATGTGGTCGCTAAAAATGCTTCAATGGAAAAGCTCTGGAATAAAACGATGAAGGGGTGGGATGATAGGTCTGATGGTATTGTATATAAGGCCAAAACAACCGAAGATGAAGGACTGAACAGCCACATTTTCATTCACTTCAGTAACACCACTTACAAAAAAATCGAAAGAGGTTTGCAGTATTCCTGCAGCTTGTATAACGCCTCATACAAAGTTCAATTTACGTTTCGCAAAGGCGTGCAGTTTACAACTGTGGACAAGCCAGTCATCCCACCCTCGTGTTACGATCAAGGTATCGTGGTAACCTGTTCTTATGGTAAAGTACAGTGGGTTGAAGCAACTGAGCGTCTGACTGGATAACTGGGGTTCTCAAGTGACTGGGGGTGAAGTTATGATCGTTCTCAAGTAAATATTAAGGTTAACTAGAGTTTGATTGCTGCTAAACAATCCTAGAATCGAATTTATTTACATGGTAATGAGCGTACCTTATATAAACTATGTTCCAAGTGTAATATATATGATATGTTCCATAGTTAGCATATCACTCGTTCTAATATGATTAATATGCGATATATTACTTTTATCCTTTTTTTGGTATTACGTGCTATCACGTGATTTCATCCTTAGGTAATCTTTTTCCTACCGGTCGGTGTTCCTCTCTCTGGTGCGTCGTTAGGAGGGGTGTAACCCCACCTGGCCTTTCTGGTACCGGTCCAATTGTTTGGTCGTAACATCAGGTTTTTTTTCCTTTGGCCAAATCCCTTTGGCCTTTTAAATAGTCTGTACTCCTTTAATTTTTGTTCCTGGTTTTGTTTCTTTTTTTGCTAATTCTCCTGCGCTATGTCTAATCGTGTAGCCAAAGCTCGCGGTCGCGTATCCACCGTTCGTCGCAACGATTTGCTTTTTGTGCTTTTTTTTTCGGCGGTCGAAATGCTTTCTTATTCTGCCTGCGAATCGTAAAGGATTGCGAAATGCGCCGTATTTTCTCGGGATTTTTTTCATTGTGTTAAATGTGTTCGTTTGGGTCGTTCGCGATACGACGTAATGGGTGTTTCGCGGGAGCAGCTGTACAAAATCGCGGCCCAACATTCGAAATTTGAGTCTGAATTGGAGGCGGCGGAAGAAAAAGTTCTTCGTCTGCGTAAATAAAAGAAAATGTGGTTCGAAAAAATGATAAGGGCGGTTCGTCGTGGTATTAACAATCTGGAGGAATTGGATCGGGTGGAATGTAAGGAGGTAAAACAGGAGGAGCGACGGCGATCAGCCGAAATCCTTCCTAAAATGTCCCTGGAATCGCTTTTTCCGGATTCCAATTTTGTTTGGGATTCGACTTTCCCGATGGGTTTTTTAAATCCTTCGCTGTTGGATAAAATGAATGTTTTTGCGTAACATTCCGTTAGTAAATCGTTTTCTGGTATTTTTGTTTTATATTGCATACTGATCGTTTTTTTGTAGGTTCGTTTGGTGGTATGGTTTCGAATCCTGGTCGGTCCTTAATTTCTGGGAATGGTAGGTGGTGCTTTCTTAGGTCGTCCTTTTTTTTTTGGCTAATTTGCTCGCAAATCCAATTCCTAATAGTATTGGCGGAGCGGTTCCTGGCAATCCTGGAGGTGGTTAAAAGGTTTCCAAATGTTTTTTTCATATCCATAATTTTCCCATTTAACAAAATACTTTATTTTACCGTGGTTTCGTTTGTGGTCGAGTATTCGTTCAACGTCGTAGGTTTGTTTTGCGTCGATTTCGATCGTTTTTTATGTGCTGGTACCGTGTGGTACCGGCTCCAGTAATAATACGTAAAATGTGGGGTGAATTTTTATGGTGTTTGGTAATAACAGTCTGTAATTGGTGTCGTTGATTTTCTTGCTAATTTTAAAAGGTCCAAACTTTTTAAAATCGAGTTTGCTATTGGGTCGTTGTGTTTTAATATTGCGTCGAATGAGATAGACGCTATTTCCTTCCTCGAAGGATGGTCCCTTTATCCGATGCTGATTGGTGTATTTCATCATTTTTTCTCGTACGAACTCTAATTCCTGCTGGAGTTCTTCGTGTAGTTGTCGTAACTCGCTCGTTTATTTATCGGCTCGCGGTGCCGTAGTCGTGGTTCTTAGTTCTCCATACGTTGTAGGGTTAAATCCATAGTTGGTATAAAACGGGGTTGTTTTGGTATTTTCGTTTTCTGAGCTATTATAGGCGAATTGTGCTGTGGGTAATAATCGTACCCAATCGTTTTGCTTATGGTTTATATAGCATCTCAGGTATTATTTTAGTGTTTGATTGGCTCGTTTTGTTTGTCCGTCTGTTTGGGGGTGGAACGTTGTCGATAGCTTATAGTCCGTTCCGAGTTGTTCTATCAGAGATTTCCAGAATTTTAATATAAAAAGCTTATTTTTGTCCGTGACGATATTTTCTGGAAGTCCGTGATTGCTAACAATCATTCGTGGGAATGTGTAGGCGATTTTTTCGGCGTTGCTATTTTTTTTATATGGTAGGAAGTAGGCGTATTTAGTAAGTTTGTCCACTATAATTAATATGCTGTTATATTTCGTTTTTGTAAGTGGTTTTTCCGAAGGTGGTAGTTTGACGATAAAGTCCATTGTAATAGTTTGCCAGGCTTTGTTGGGGGCTGGTAAGGGTTGCAATAATCCGTAGGGTTTATGTTTTGCGGATTTGCTTTTGGTACAAAGTTCGCAATCTTTAATGGCTTTTCGTATTTTTTATCGTGTTCCTTAGAAATTATGGTGTTGTTTTAGCCGTTTCCATATTTTGGAAATTCCTTGGTGTCCGTGGGCTTTATTTCCGTGGATTTTCCGTATTTTCTCTGGCGCAATTACCGTGTTTGTTGTTATCAGGCTTCGGTGCGCTGGTAAAAGGTTTCCGTTTTCGTCTGTCGTAAAAATAACCCGTGTTTTTTCTGGTATTGTGTTTTCGTGGTTTGGTTTTCGGTTAAGGGCGTCGGCCCTACCGTTTTTTGTTTCTTTTCGGTAGATGATCCTAAAATGGAATTTTGACAGGAATTTTAACCATTTAATTTATCGTTTGTTTAACACTTTGCTAATAGTAAAATGGGTTAGGTTTTTATGGTCCGTGTAAATTAATACCTTATGTTTAATTCCGGATAATTGTGGTTTCCATTTTTCGAACGCTCGAATAATGGCCATAAATTCTTTATCATGGATTTGGTAATTCAGTTCTGGTCCGTGCAATTTCTGGGAAAAAAAGGCGCAAAGGTGTAAGCGTCTTTCTTCGTTTCGTTGTCCAAGTTGTCCTCCGATCGCATAGTCCGATACGTCGGTCTCGACTTCGAAAAGTTTCGTTGGATCTGGTATTTTGAGAATTGGTTCTCGTGCTACTGCGCCTTGTAGCTATTCGAAAGTTTGTTGTACCTGTTCCGTCCATTGGAATTCCAGGTCCTTTTTGGTCATGTTAATCAATGGGGTGGCGATCGCGCCATATCCTTTGATAAATCTTCGGTAAAAGTTCACGAATCCGAAAAATGTTCGAACGTTTTTTACGTTTTGTGGTTAAGGCCATTCCTTCATTGTTTGGATTTTTAATTCTTCCATCCTAATTTCCCCAGGAGCGATGGTATATTTTAGGAAATTGATTTGCTTGTTGTGAAAAAGACATTTTTCTGGTTTAATTAAATGTTTAACGTTTTGTAACTTTTGTAAGATTGTGTGAACGTATTGCTTATGTTTTTCCAACGTTTTGGAAAAGATAAGGATGTCGTCCAGGTAAATAACGACAAAAATGTCTAGGTATTCCTTAAGAACGTGATTAATTATGGTTTGGAAGGTTGCTGGGGCGTTAATAAGGCCGAAAGGTATTACTAGGTACTCGTAATGTCCTCGTCTGGTGCGAAACGCGGTTTTCCATTCTTCGCCTTCCTTTATACGGATCAAATTGTATGCTCCTTTAAGGTCTAATGTCGTAAACTATTGTATTTGGTAAAACATGTCTCGGAGTTCTTCTATTAATAGGAGCGGGTAACAATTCTTTATGGTGATATCGTTTAATTGTCTGTAATCCACGTATAGTCGTAGTTTTCCGTTTTTTTTTGGTATAAAGAGAATTGGGTATCCTGCTGGTGATATTAATGGTTTAATGTAACCTTTTTTAAGGTTTTCTGCGAGGTATTCGTCTAATGTTTCCATTTGTGTTGGATTTAAACCGTATATTTTGTGGAATTTCGGTTGGGTTTTTTTTTTTAATGGTATTTCGTGGTCGAATAAACTGTGTTCGGGCAGTCCTGTTTCGAGTTTTTGGCTAAATAGTCGCGTGTAAATCTGGTATTTTTCTGGAATCCTGCCGTTTTTGGTTTGTTTATTTGTGTTTAATATTATGTAATTGGATCGGTTTTGGCTTGTGGATAGTCGCTTTTTTTCCGATATTGGCTCCGGGTTTGGTCGTCCTTTTTATAAATACGCCATTTGTTTTGGTTGGTCCATCCGTGCCCTACGTTTTCTGTATAAACCCTCCCAGGTAGGAGGTCGTTCAATAATTAGGTGCTTTTTCCATTGGATTTGGTTTGTTATCCAATTTATCCTGGGGTTGCTTTTTCTAAGCCAGGGGATTCCTAAAATTATATTTTTATCCCCTATTTCCGTAATGTCCAAGGTAATTCGTTCCTTTCGTCCGTAGCTTTCCATCCAGAGATGTACGGTTTTTATTTCGATGGTGCCGTTCCCGTATAAAATTGCCTTTCCTTCCACGGTTTGCAACTGGTATGGTTTTTTTTTTTGTTACCAAAATATCCGTCGTTCCTTTACGATTTTTGGGAATATGTAATTGCTTTATGCTCCACTGTCGAAAAGTGCTCGTATAGGTTTGCTATCGAGTCGTATGTTGAAAAATATATATTCGTGTTCTGTTACCGTATTTTGCGTAACGTTCAGGGTTCTTATTTCCGTTCCTTTCTTCGCCGTCCGGTGCCCTGTACCGTTTGGCTGTCCTAGTTTTTTGATTTGCTGGATTCGCGCTGTGGGTCCTTGGTTTTCTTGTCTCGGGGCGTGTGGTTGCTTTTTACCCTGACCTGGTCAAATGGGTGTTTTGCTGGCATTGGTGTCCTGCGTGCGTTCGTGGGTGCCTGTTTATCTTTTATTTGCGGGTCCCATACGATTTTGGTCATGGGTGCAGGTATTTGGTGTCGTTGTTTTCGTACGTGCCAATCTTGGGCTTTAGCTAGCATGTGGACCTTACATACACTGCGAGTACATTCGTACCATGGGAAATTGGGCTGGTGGCAGCACGCTATGGGATATTCGTCGCTAGGTGTGAAAATGACCGCTGGTTCGTTTCGGAGTTTAATCTTAATTTCCCAACTGGGCAATTCCTGGATTGTATAAATTTCGTGGATTCCGGTCACTAATCGTCGTTGTGGAAAAAAGTTGTGGTAAATTTTTTTGCTCAAATGGATTCCGCAGTTGTTTTTAAAACATTCTGCCCAAAAAACGTGGGTATGCTTTGGATGTGCGGTGTTTAATTTGGGGTGGTTTCCAAATGTCGGTACTATATGTTTTGTAGGGTCCCGTTTCTGTTGGACTAAGGTATAGCCTGGGAATTGTACTAATTGGTCGTCCCGGTATAAATCGATTTGTTTTTTTTTATATTTGTATGGGTCGCTGGCCCCTGCTGCATTATATATGTTTGGGGTCGCGTCTCCTTTATCGCTGGAGTCTTCTCCAAAGTCGCCACTCGATTCTTCGGTTAATGGTTAATTTATTATTTTAATGTGGTGGGTTTGTCCCAGTGGTTCCGCATCCGATTTTTTTAAAGCGTCCGAATTTGTAAGTTCGGGTAGTTTGGCGTTTTGTCGGTGTAAATTAATTGGTTGCCTCGTTCCGATAGGTATTCGGTTTCCTACCGTTAAGGTTCGAATGCCTCGGGGTTTTTATGGGTACCATCCTGCGTCGATTTTGGAGCTATTGTAAATTATGCAGTTGTCGTCGTAACAAGTGGTCCAGTTTATCAGGTTGTGTTGGTCAGGTTGTGTCTAATTGTGGTTGGTGGTATTAAATCCTCGTAATTTCTCGGATTTGCCCCTGAAATCGATGGTGAATCCTGAGGTGCCGCTGTATGTCTCGGGGCAGTTTCGCGCGATATATCCTGGCTTGTTACATTTAAAACACTTGCCACTTTTGGGGTTTTTGCGAGGTTGTCGGTGTTAAATTGCGTTTAGGTCCATAGGTCCGCTGTATGTGCCATACGCGGTACTGTGCTGGCGAGGCGGCTTGGGGTGTTGGTATTTGCGTCCTGTGTTGGCTTGTCGCAAAGCTGGACCCCATGCGCTGCGTCCTTCGCGCCGTTCCAATTTTCGTTCGTACAGTCGGTTGTCGATCTTAACCGCTAGCTCCACATACTTTGCTAATATGTCGGGTCGTTCTTTTTTAACCAGCTCGTTTTTAACTTCTTTTTTAAGTCCCGCATAAAAGCGTGCCATTAGGGCCTCTTTGCCCCATGGTAGCTTGGCGGTAATTTGTCGAAATTTACTGGCATATTTGGATGCCGACTTGGTCTGGGTGAGGCGCACCAGCTTACGCTCAGCCGTGCGTTCCTCGTCTGGGTTGCCGAATGTTCCCCTAAGACATTTTTCGAAATTGTCGTAATCGTCGAAGATGCGGTTAATCTCAGCTTTACGGTTTTTTTCCTTATCGTGGTCCAAATAATCTCGCAAAGTTGGTTCGAACCAGGCGAGCGCGTCGCCTTTCAGAAGCGAGGCTGCGTAAGTAACCTTATTTGCATCGTTATCGAAGTTGTCCTCGTTGAAGTGAAAGTATACCCGGGTTCCTGTAAGGAATCCCTGCAAGGTACCTGTGGTGCTATTATATGGTGATGGTAAAGGGTATTTAATATAGTTCCTATTTGTTCGATTAACTTGTTCGGTTATTCGTTCCTGGAATTGTCGATTCTCGGCTTAAAGCGTCGCGACTATCTGACGCAAAACGTCAGCGCTGGCCGGAACGTTGGTAGTAAAGGGGGTTTGAGGGGTGGTTTTGTTGGAAGATATTATTTCGGCGGTACTGTTCGGTATGCTTCAAAGCAAAGTATTGAACAGGAGCAATTAAAATGTTACGATTAAGGTATCGTGGTAACCTGTTCTTATGGTAAAGTACAGTGGGTTAAAACAATTGAGCGTTTGACTGGATAACTGGGGTTTTCAAATAACTGGGGGTGAAGTTATGATCGTTCTCAAATAAGTATTGAGGTTAATTAGAATTTGATTGCTGCTAAGCAATCCTAAAATCGAATCTATTTACATGGTAATAAGCGTGCCTTATATAGACTATGTTCCAAATGTAATATATATAATATGTTCCATAGTCAGCATATCATTCGTTCTAATATGATTGATATGCGATATATCACTCCTATCCCTTCCTTGGTATCACGTGCTATCACGTGACTTCATCCTTAGGTAATCTTTTTCCTGCCGGTCGGTGTTCCTCTCTCTGGTGCGTCGTCAGGAGGGGTGTGACCCCACCTGGCCTTTCTGGTACCGGCCCAACTGTCTGGTCGTAACACCTCGGCTTCTCCATTACGTTTGGCGAAATTTAGCCGGTCCAGCACCGGAGCATATATAGACGATTTTACCCCGAGCAAAGCGGCGTACATGTCCATCTTCGGTGCTATAGCATACGACTTTCTCGTCGGAGCCGTGGCCTACAGCGGCAGTGGTTTTGGCTCTGGTGAGGCTAGCGTCTTATTGACGAGTATAGCTTCCTGTGCCGAGTTCCCAAGCATTAACGACTTTTTGAACTCTTTAAAAGATCCGAGGCGATGTCCGTCAGGTAGCGTTGTGCAAACAGTTGAGCAACTTTTCCACAATGTAACAGTCAGCGTGCTCAGCTCCGCTATTTTCGGCAACAAGACGGCCCGTGTTGAGGTTAACGTCGAAACGACGCGAAACCGTTACGTCTATCAGGCAACAGCGCTTTGGCAGGCGTACAGCGCCGCGATTGATACCGCGCTAGTGTGTGTGGTCGTCGGACTGCATGCCTTGTTTACCAACGGATATAGTGCTTCAAAGTCGTTTTCCGCAATTATGTTGGCCACCCGGAATCCAGAACTCGATCGGCTAATCTCAAAAGAGGACGTGGAGAGTACAAAGCTTGGGTACGGAGTTATTTCTGACTGGATAAACGGCAAGGAAAAGTCTCGAGCAGCGTTTGGGCTAGAGAAAACTGTCAAGCTTGTAGTATAAAGTGTGGGCTTCCGTTCTGATGCGTCGCCCAGACGCAGGTCGGGATAGGAAAGGGCGTGATCTTATCGACTGCAAGTATAATTTGCAGTGGTTGGCAAGCTAAATTTCCGTCCAATTTCGACATTTTACAGTATACTGCTGGGAGGGTTAAATAAACCGACGGGGTTTCCGAGTCTTTTACCGCTCCAACTCCAGCCGAGTAAGAGTCCCCAATCTCTGCCATTTTTCGTAATCAGAGACAAGTCCTCGGGGTCCCATTCTCCTTCATTCGACTGCCTCCCGAAGAAGCTGTTCATCCAAGTTGAAGCATAGGTGCTCTCCATGATGGAATGGTAGAAGCCACTGGTAGGAGACTGGTTATGTTACAACCGGGCTTACTTGGACCAAATAACCGAGAAAAGAAAGGAATTTAACTTAATACCAGGTAATATTATAGTAATTGAGGAGTTTAGATCGATAATTAACAACCTTCAAACACGTCCTACCGGCTATTTACTATGATAGTGGAGATGAACCATAAAGAGGATTAAAAAGTCAATACCTCACGTACAAGTTTAGCTCCAAGAGCCAGCCGGGGGCCCAAAGGTCTGCCCGTCCGCCAGTGGTAACCTGACGCAAGCGGTAGCCTCACACCCCTGGGCTACGACGCTGTTACCCCACCAGTCGAGCGAAATGTCGCCGCCCCACTGCAGGGCGAAGAAGATGATGATGGCGGCGATGGCGATGCCGCTCGAGAAGGCGGCCGACAGGACAAAGTTGTACTTTGACCAAAAGGCCACATACCTCTGCTTGACGTAAATCCATGACAGCCAGGCGATGGGCACAGCCGGGAGCTGGTAGCTGAGGTTGTAGGGCGCCAAGCTCAGAGATCCAGACAGCATGGCAACCGGGTGGACCTGTCGCAGCCAGCGGCTTCCGCGGAACTTGCGCTGGAGCGCCCAAAAGACGAAGGGCAGGGCCGCGCCGATCGGGAAGCCGACGAGGGCAGCCGTGTACTGCCCGCCGCTGCCAAACACCTTCTTGGGTCCGATGGTGCCCCAGAGCACCGAGGCTGTGAAGAAGGTGTTGATGCCCGGGCAGGTGTCGCGGTTGGGCGCGTCGGGGGTGCAAACGCCGGGGATTTGGTTCATTTGGAAGTTGAGCACGCCGGTGCAGACAAAGGTTGACACCAGAGTGGCAACAACCTGAGCGATAAAGGTGGCACGCGGTGGGATCTTGATGTAGTGGGCCAGCTTGAGGTCGTTGGCGAAGGCGAGGGCGTGCGCGCAAGTCACGTAGCCGTAGCTCTTGAAGAAGTTCATGGCAAGGGCGTTGCCACCGACCCAGGAACCGCCAATAAACTCTGCCAGGACATTGAGCGTGACCTGGACTCCGGTCATGGCCAAGACGATACCGCAGGGTACGACAAAGATCAAGCAGAGTACCAGACCGTAGAAGATGACGCCTGGGGTGGTAAAGGTCTCGAACCCGGAGATGCCGCCGATGCCAAGGGCGATGGAGATGACCAGGAGCGCGAGGTACCACCATTCGGGCGCCTCCTTGTAAGCACTCATCAGACGGTTGTGGACATCGTCTCCCATGGGCTCGTTAATGACGTTGCCGTTCTCATCCTTCTTCTTGGGCTTGAAAGAATTCCACAGGCTTTTGAAGCCCATCTTGATTTCAAACCGGTGGTAAAGTGCAATGTAGACGATGGTGGCCGGGTAGATTGCAAAGAAGAAGATGTACACGCAGATGTTGCCTGCCGCAAGGAAGGCCATCGAGTACGACGCGTACTTGGCCGAGTCGAAGATGCCGCGGCTGTCGATAACCTTGGACACCTTGAAGCGTTTGCCCGTGTTGTCAAAGACGCCATTGGAGTTGATGGGCAGGTAGCCCGTGTTCCAAGCGTTGGTGTACCACAGGCCCAGGGTGGTGATGGTGGACAATACCATGCCGATGGTGACGTTGAGAGTCGAAAAGAAGGGGATCATGAGCGGGTCGACGCCGTTGTAGAGGAGCGTGTTCCAATCGAATGTCGAAAAGGGATTGATTCCCATGCCATTGTTGAAGCCAACGACGGCGTTCAGGTTGACATTGTCCGGTGCGATCCATGAGATCCAGCTGAATACGGAGAGGGCCTGGAAGATGAAATTGGGGAACCAAAAATAGACAAACATGGCGGCAAAGGCGTACAAGAAGAGCCTGTATCTGCTCATGCTGATCATCTTGCGGAAGGGCGTCATGACGGGCGAGCTGTTATCATCGTGGAAAGCTGTGTTGAGCGCAATAGTCACCAGGGACGCAGGCCAGACACAGAATGACGGGTAGACCAGGAATCGTCGAGTTAACCCTGCGATACCATATCCGATGAAGTTGGTGGACAGACCAATTAGGATTTGGTAGCCGAACTGCCCGGCGTAATGCTGGTTGAAGAATGATGCTAGAAGGAAAGAAGTTACCAATGTTAGTTGAAGAGCTTTTTTTCCCCTTTCTTTTTTTTTCTTTCTTTTTTGCCTCTTTCAGTCAGATCAACAAGGGTCATGTAGAAAAGGTACTGACGCAGGTATTGAGCCCAGATGATGTTGTTGGTGTATGGGGTAGCATAACTGCAGTGATTGACATTAGCATCGGGATACAATGTGTGGTGTTTATTTTATCCCCAAGGAACTTGGTAGCTCGGGGTATCTTCAACCCATCAGGCTCACTTACGCGACGTTGGCCATTATTGTGATCAACATGTGCTCCTTCTTGTTGAACGGCCCTGGGTTCAAGCTGATCCGCGATCCGAACATAGTAACACCGTAATCAGGCATCACCTTCTCCCACAGCTTTCCCAGTGGGTAACTTAGAATCTGAGCAACATTGGAGGAGACAGTGATGCTAGGCTGGCGGATAGAAAAGAGCTGGTTGATAAAGGCAAGGAGCACCGAGAATATCAAACCAATGACCCAAGCCCGGACGGTCGAGACGGGCAGCGACGGGTCATCGTGATTGTCGACCACAGCGCGCACCTCGGCGTAGGGGCTGTTGTTGGTGATGAGCGCCGCCTCGATCTTCATCTCGGCGATGATTTCTTCATGCTTCTCCGGGTATTCGAAAATAGCATCGTTGGCTAAAGTCTCGGTCAGTGGGGAGAACAAGGGGAAAAGTCACTTAATTCTCATTTGATAAAAGCCATACCGATGAACTCTCGAATCCTTTGGAGGACCGGGAATGGGAAGTTTGGGTCGTCGGTGTGGATTTTGAGCACATCGAGCATGATCTGCGACAACAAGGATAAGATGTTAGAAGAGAATCGAAAAAAAAGAAACATGGTCCGGAAGCCAAAATGTCCCTTGCCACTACGACTTACCCTTTTCACCTCGTCAATGCTCATCCGAGCCGCAATGGCCTTGGCCTGGAGGAGGTCATCCTCTGTAACCTGAAGGGTACTAATGACCGATTCCAGTGTTAGTGGGTTTTTGGCTGCGGATTGGCTCGTCATGGACAGGAAGAGCCACCTACGCATCCACACTCTCACCGAGGGCAAGTTCTTCCACGGAGCCATGTGTCGCCTTTTTTTATCCAAGTTGTCCATGTTAGTCTCAATTGGCATTTGTGGAGAGTTGGTACAGCTCTTGGGGAATTCGTACCGAATGGGTAGAGTGTTTCTCTTTCAGCACTCCCCCGTCGGCGACGTGGGCTGGCGACTTCTCGGCGTTGATCTGGTCCGACATTTTCCTTGATCACCAGAGTGATGGATGTCCTCGTCGAGGATTTTGGGCTGGCGATCCGTGAGTGAAGGCGTGGATAAAGGGCAAGGGGAGGGACACGATGGGATCCTTTTGAATGCGCCCAAGCTGGCATAAATAAGCTTCTGTGAAGGATCACTTGCCTATATCGGTATGTTCGCTTAAGACGGGACCGAGGCAATGGGATCACGTATCCATTTGAGGATAAGGAGGTCAAACGATGCATCGTGGCGACGAATAATTAATTATGCGGTACAGAAAATGTTCGGATGTCGCGAGGAGGTATTCATCGGCTTGGCAATCTTGGCACAAATTAAGCAATGCTTTGGCCGGGGTTCCCATAGTTTCCCGAGTCGCAGCAGTACATTACTATACCAACCACTGCAACAATTCGATGGGGGGAGACCGTTTCTTGTTCGGCGATGGAGAATGGATATACCCTGTTAAAACACGCAGTTACCTTCCTCGTGGGGTAGGAATCCCACCTATTGTTCACGTTGGTTTATATTTTTGTGTGTGTGCGTGTCAAGAAACTGGGTCAATTTGAAGTTTATTAAAGAATACACGACGACCGACTCGAACATGCTGCCTTCCAACTAGGCAAAGAACCCCAGATGAGATATAAGCTCCGATATCTCGTGACCCCATAACTTATCAGCCCCTCTGCTTAGCATAACCTTTGACTGAGATAAGATCAGGGGGAGAGGGAATAATTAGCGGCAGCAAACCAAAACCTTGTTTAATTAAAAACACTGAAAAGAAAGGAGGGAAGAACCCGCTTGCTCTTTTTCCGAGGATATAGGGGAAAGAAGGGACGCGTTCACCAGGACTAAATGTCGGTCTTTTGATCGTATTTAGGTACCTGGTCGCCAACTTAAAAACTAAGCTAGAATGTCGCTTGCAATGCGCCAATAGCTGGTTCCTTTTGGCATCAATGTACGTGCGTCATTCCGGAGAAACTGTAGCGTGGCAATCCAATTCTCTTTTCGCCACGGTTGGCGACCGTCGAGTCCACCTTCACTATCGCCCTTATATGTAACAAACCGACCGCGCTCATATATCGATCGACCTTGAGCTCCTGAACATGAATGACGCGTGGCATGGCCCCAGATAACATTATAGGCCGGCCCATCACGGAAATGGGGCAATATGGTTATGTCAAAGCCGGGGTAAAGCGGAATTGAGATCTCGGAGAGGGTTGGATAAAAAGGCCAAGGGGTTGCGAAACATATGGTCAGAGGCCGAAGAACTGTGGAGAGATAAGGTAACATCTGACCGGCATGTAGTTAAATGTCAACAGCACCATACCTTTTTGGCAACAGCTCTCTGTGCTTCTTCCAAGGTAACGAGAATGACCGCAAAGCTGAGTGTTGGTCCGATAAGTCTGTAGGTGGCGGGGAGAGCAGGCGTCGTATCCATGCCAGCCTGGTAGACCACCTACGCTAGGCCTTTTTAAGAGAGCCGGCTTTTCTTGCTCCTTTCTAGCTTCTGTCATGAGCCTCTTGCTCTTCATTTTGTATCCCCCGTGGACCTTCTTGGGCTGGTTTGATAGGGAGGAACTACTCATCGATGCCCTGGTCGACTTGGGCTGCGGGCAGCGAGACTTTGGGATTTGGGGTGGCTAACAGGACCATCGTTATCATTTCCTCGTAGCATTGCATCCGCTTTAATGCTTTATTTCCCAACAGCCCGTCAGCCTGTACCTGACCAATCTTGTCATCATGTCTGCTCCAACATCATCGCCATTGTGGGCGCGACTGACCACCAAAGCTCCTCTGTTGCACAAGCATTCCTCCCTCTCCCGCCACAATAACGGTGGCATACCCCCACGATTGGCAGGTCGAAGGCGCCCGGGCGATCGGACTGGAGAAAAGGCGTTGCAATAACTAGAGGCAGTTTTTAATAACTGCGTTGGGTGGTCTTTCCGTGTTGCGAGACCCAGTCTTTAAAGACGGCAAGCCAAGAATCGTCATGGCATTCGTCAAAACTAAGGCCTGCGAAACCCCCTCAAAATGCACCAGTGCATATACCCCTGCCTAGCCCGCAGACCCGTGGGTCACGAATGGGGGGCCCCGTAATAGCCTACGGGGTTTTCACGGGGTTCGGCGGGTTGCCGGGAGAAGACCCATGCTTGGATTCGGGCCGGAAACACCCCAGTGCCCCTACAAATAATTCATGTTGCAGTGGATAGATGTTTGCTTCACACGATAACAAGCGCCGAGTCGCGTTGAGAGCACGATAAAGTTTCTGCAACGCGCTTTAGCATAGATAGAGCTACTCCTACTGTACTAGGTTCTAGATCTATATCTAAATCTAGTTCTAGTCTAACAAATGGCTCTCATACCTAACAAGTCAGGCTCCACGTGTACGGTGGTGTGCGTCAATTCAACCTACCCACTGGTTACCCGTCCCACTTCCTTGGGCCGGCGCAGGCACCCCCACGGGTGGGTTTTGGAACGACTTGAGATTCGAAAACCGTGGACGCGCTCAAGCTGCTTGACGTGGACATGAGGAGCTCGGCGGCATCAAATCAAAGTCGACTGTAAGCCGCACATCAAAACAGTTGTCGTACTCTTCCGAAGAGTGCACGTTGTTACGATTCCATTGTGCCTAATTTAGTTTTCCCAATCAATATTGGAGACCGGAAGCTTCTTATCATATGGGATCTGGTGTCGAACAACTACCAGATGTTGGCTGAGACGCTCTTGGGAGCTACCCGTAGCACATCCTGTGCAGGATGGGGACGAGATGACCTGGGAACAGGCGGACAACATACTATTGCACTACAACAGTCTTACAGTCCCTGATCTCATGGTGGATGTAGCGCTGCTACGAATAGGGCTCCTCCACCGCCCCCGCCCCAGGACCCAGGACCCAGGACCCAGGGTGGCCCGCCAGTATATCGTACTGCCAGCAACAGCGATGACGTGACAGGAAGAAACATACTAAAAACTAAGTGATAGAAGGGGGGAGACCTACTCCATGAACGACAGATACTTTCTCGATCGCAGCCAAAATTAAAGTACCTGTATATATGTAATTCAATATATAGCCTATTAAGAACAAAGCACAGGGTCTCGATGAGCGGCGCACGCCGCAAAGCATCACCACATTTCGGCCACCCAGATTCTCTCACAGTGAGAAAAATGATAGGAACTCTGAAAAACAAATTACCAACTGGCCAAAGAGAGTCAATACGAAGAATTCCCAGCTTCAACCTATCGGACCTCTGACGAGGAAAACAGCGAAGCTGAAAGTCAACCAAGGTCCTGTCACTGCTAACGCTTTGCTTCCTCCAACCAACAACTTGCTTGTGACAGCTTTTGAGAGTTTATTTTTTACATCGCTCTCTCCCCCAAGTCCCCTCCACCTAGGATACTAGGCATACTCATCGTCTGCAAATCATTGGTTAACCGTCAAGAAGCGGTATTTAAACTAACTAATCATTCAAAAAGAGGAACTTACGCAGGACATTCAGAACCGTCTGTGCAACATTGTCTGCAGGAGTTTTTGTATTAGTTGATACGATACGGGCTAATAATTTTCGATATGATTGTTGCCTACAGGAAAATTGTTTTCTTTGAATCCATGCAATTAGTTATGAAAGTCCCAGCTGCGCACTTTCCTGGAGGGGGGTCGACACATCCTCCGTGCACGGCGGTAGCGAGAAAGGTCGCCACGATAATAAAAGCACAAGATAACTGCATGCTGAACTGGGGAAAGTATCTGTTTGTAGCTTTTGAATCTGTGTTGCTAGTAAGAATTGGACAAGTATAATACGCTAGGCAATATTGCAATACTAAAAACTTGGAAAAGGGGTTGAATTTGTTGTAGAAACATTTCGATATACCTGCAAGTGGCGAATGCGCGGGTTACGCATGCTTTTAACAAGAAAAGGCTTGAAACAGCTCCCCTAGTCAAGCGGTTGAAACTTCAGTAAAGGGAACAACTAACGTTTCAAGTGCACGTATTACATGTGTCGCGTATTTGAGCACCGGACACGGTATCCATTTACTGCACTCGTTATATACCTATGCTCTGTTATACTCTACACGGCAGAATCTTTACACCTCAGCTTACTCACTTTTATACTTTTCTTTAAGCAAGTAGGTGTTTCATCATTGTTACGGGCGGGCACGCCTGGGTGGTGAATCACTCGAAAGGCTAGATTGCATATCAGTCCACCCTGAGCTTTTCCCAGCCATGTCAAGGTATTCCAAGTTCACCCTGGTTTTGATGACGTGGTTATTGCACACAAATTCCCGAGTTTATATCAATGTATTCTTGCTGGATGTGGATAAAATACGTCCTCGAAAGGAATCAGGCGGGCATTGATGCATTTGTACAAGCAATGCGACACGAATCATCCTAGGCTGGGGTTTTAGATAGCAATAACCAAAGCTTAATACACCTGCTGAAGGGCAACATGTTCTTGTAGCTTCCAAGGTTTGTTTATGAACAGGGAACGCCGTTACCGTGTTCGTTGGCAGTAGCAGCCTCGCGCGAAGCGATCCGATAAGTTGGATAGGCCATGACCCCGATGCATTTGGGACCTCGGCTGGGTTCGAACGACAACAGTCCCGAGAACCGAAAATGGGACGGGGGAAGGCCGGGGTCTACAATAATTTCCATCTTCAGCCAGTAGACAGCTGACGAATCTCGGATATTGGAGCTGCTGACACCATCGAAGATAAAGTGACTGCTGGAGGACGAAAGTGACAAAACTCTTCTATCAACCATCGCCCAGGAAGTATCAAGCTTGTCCATTTTACCATGGGGCCATGCAATATTTGGGGCTGCTCGGGACGAAAGGTTTTACAAAGTAACATGTGAAATAAACCGGGCCCCAAAGTGGCCGGACCTGTGCACAATTGCTTCAAGAATGGCTCATTGACAAAACATCACCCTCGGATTCCATACTCAATCGAGGGTGGTAAAGACTGAGTGCTCCATCACAGTGGGCGACTCATCCATAATCGACAGGCAAGAGCTTCGTTGTTGTCGACAAGCCGTAACCCAAACTCGGCGGAAGAAGAATTTGCCTTGGGTCAGGTCAGTCCCGAAGACAAGGCCACGTGGCTAGCGGCTAACCAAAAGGAAATACAAATAAGAGGAACCCACACTTTATTAGCCTCGGCGTCTTATTCTTCCAGTTCTAGTCTCGGCGCTCCAGGATACTTCTAATGGTGAAAACGAGCTTGAGCGCCTTTTCCCTGGCGTGAGCTAGCTGTACCGATGTGAAGTGGTTAAAGCGTTAACAGGAACGCGGTGTATAAATCTACTTCCAACCCCATGCAAGATATATATACAATGCATAACGCGCACAGCACATTGCGCAACGCATAGCGCAGAATACATATCGCAGAATACATAGCGCAGGATATATAGCGCAGGATGCAAAGCGCAAGATGCAAAGCGCAGGATACAAAGCGCAGGATATATAGCGCAGGATATATAGCGCAGGATACGAAGCGCAGGATACAAAGCGCAGGATGCATAGTGCAAGATGCATAGCGCAGGAGGCCGCCGTGCTGAACATGTAGAGTATTTCGACCAAATCAAGGTACGCAACCTTCTTTACCGCTACTGCCGACGAGTTGTTTTCTTTTCTTTTTACATAATGTGCATGATATCCAACTTGGGTTGAAAGCTCTACTAAAAACATACCTTGTGTATATTATCAATGTGTGGATATGCAAAGTGTATATTAGTCAATGCTGAATAGCCGGAAGTAAGTGCTCGTCAGTTCAACTCCTAGCATATAAAGACGCTGATAGAAGCGGTGGAATGTTTCTTTTCACTTTCGAATTATCAGTATCACCAATCTTTTCAACCTTTTACCTGCTTTTACTTTTCTCTTCATTTTCCTCACCTTTTCATCCCTTCAAACGTTGTTGTATTTCGATCTTTACCTACTGAATCATACCAAAGTTTCGGATTTTCCAAGTAAGCGGTCTGTCCCAGTTTGTTATGCTAATAAACTAATTTCGAGAAATAAAAGGTCTTTACAATGCGCGTTACTGCTTTCCTTTCCTTCGCCCTTGCCCTATTCAAGGGTGCTTCGGCGTTGAAGGTGTGCGACTTTGAAATCACCGGCCCTAACAACTTTTCGCTCACTGGGCAAGTGCAAGCTGGTCACTACAAGACAGTTACGGTCGCTGGTAGCAGTGTTAGAATTGACGCCAATTCCGCCTGTAACTTGAGTATTTCTGGCCTACCTGCTGGTTATACCGTCGATTAAGGAACTAGAAGGTTCACGGCGCCGCATATTACGGCTGCCGACTACAAGCGAAAAAAGCCACCGAGGATGTTAAAACAAAGTTAAAATAAAAAAAAGAATTTGGGCGAAATGACGATTATAAACAAGTTATATAAATAATTAGGCAACGGTAGCTAGTTAATTTTATATTGTTTCCCCCAGTTTATTACACACTACTTAAAGTGATTTGAAGTATTTCTCAGGGCTTACCCCTGAAGTCCAGAGCTTTACCAATTAAACCGCGTCGCCGTGGCTTAGTTCGGGGCTTTGTTTTTACCTGTGCGTCCATCCAAAAATCTTTTAATTCGGGTTTAGAAACACTTTGTCAAATTTGGTCCTTGACGGCGGTATTTTTAATAGTTTGGCGACCAGTATTCCGTCATAATTAATCAAATACAATTTGTAGCAATGTATCGTCTAAGTGTTGAATATGAAATGTATAAGAGAATTTATTACAGTTTGTTACAACTTATTTGTATTTTTAATAATTAAATTGGTAAGTTTAAAATATCGGGAAAGTGCATTTGTTTTTAGCGATACCTTTTTTTAATTCTTTCACCTTTTGGACTTGACTTAGTTTAATTGTGCTAATACTAAAAGGCCGGATATAGGTCGCTTTTGTACATATTATAATATAATTTGTCATTTCTAAAGAGTATTCGAAAGGTGTTTACGAGAGTGGCTTAAATATGAAAGACTTTATTAAATGTCTTCCCTTCTCCCTCTTATAATCGGATGATAATATACTTAAAAGATATGCAACTTAGCGATTAAATTATCTTACATTATTAGCCGTTAATTGAAAGCTTCAAGCTCCTGTCTAGTTAAAAAAACACGGAAGAGAGAACTTATTAGCACGCGGTTCGCCTACTAATACACCAGATTTAGGGTTATCGGTATTTACCTACGTGGTTTGTCCGGCTATGGAGATGAGGACAATACTTGGGCCTCTTGGGTTCTAAGAGGACCTGGTAAAGAAAGAGATGCCGCTAAACCTGTATGCCGCCAGGGGGTCAGCTATTTTATATTATTTTGTGTAAGACAGCTAGCAAAATATGGCAATACACGCAGGAGATGAAGTTAAAGATGTGGTTAAGGCGGTTTAACTACAATCTTTGCCGGAGCCAATAGCTATTCTTTCCGGGGTTTCTCGGTTGGGATACCAAAGCAAGTTCCTGGGATCCACTGCTAATAATGGAACACTGCTCCTCTTGGGCTCTTGAGCGCTGTAAGACAAGGGGTCTATTGGAGTTCAGCCCGATGCCCAGACATGGGTGTAAGTAAAACCAGACCCAATAGCCTGTGGAAATGTCGGAATGGCTGTTTGACTCAGTGGCGCATGCAATTCATATAGCTATGGCCTTTGTTATTGGATCTCCATAAAATCAAGGGCTTCCCACCAGTTATATATCTCTGACCGTAGCCATTCAAAATCAATCCTCATTTGCCCTTTCGATTGTAATACCATAGCAACTTTGTTTAGCAGTTTCCTCCGCCACAGCAGACATTCAGGTTAACGTCTGCCTTTCCGACAATCTCGGGGGAGTCCCACTGAAAGTGCGAAGCAGTATAGCGACGGCACACCGAGTCCATGTTGCGCAAAGCGTAATCGATATCTGCAATGTCGAGATTTCCAGTCCACCACTTGGTATCAATGCAGTAGTAGGCCATCACTGCGACGCATGTCAGATTTGACTTTACATTCAGAAAGGAGGTTTGAAAAAAACAAGAAAAAAACGAGATACTTACTGCCACGTGATTTGAACCTGACGTCTGCATTTCGATCGCCAGACGAAAGAGAGCGACCACCTGGTCCGGCCCAGGCCTTGCTGTAAAGAAATCGACAAATCGAGGTTAACATTCTTTTACTTTGCTATTTATTCCATGTTGAACGTGCATTGGATTAGGTTCTCTTACAGTTGTCTCACTGCCTCGTCAACACCGGCAGGATCGAGAGTGTTACCGGGGTTACAAGTGACCCATCGCTTTTGGATACCGTACTCGGCTTCGGACTCGGCCTTGGGAGCGATAGGCCTGATAAGAATCTCCTCCGCGCCAGGCTTGTCCAGCGGGAGAGCCGTGACCGTACCGTTGTCGTAGTGGTTGAAGATGTATCCGCCATCAGGGAGGTCAGCACGATCAACGAGGCCGGTGGCAAGGCCGAGGACAGCCGTGGCCATGAAAGGGATGGTTGCAAAAAAGCGCATATTGAGGGATGAAATTACACAAATTAGACTGAAGAAATTAGGTGAGCGGTATTAAGCTAGAGGGAGGGATGGTGCTCTGGCTCTCTTGAAATTTTCTGGCAAAATATAGCTGGGCATGGATGCATTTTATAGTCATACAATCTCAATTCATCTTGCCCTTGAACGTTTGAAGGTTGTATTCGAATCATCAAATCGGCAATAGACAAAAGTGCAAGTACCATGAATCTGCCCCTTGCTACGCTACTGTTCCTGGTGCTATTTGTTTTTTTTTCTATGAGAATCAGCACTAGTGTTCTGCAGTCGCCGAGCCGAATCCCCTTTAGAATCCTTCACGCATGGTACTTTCGAAAGGACTGTTTGCTTGCAAGGGTAAAAGTGTCGAATATACAATCCTGTAAATCCAGCCCCCAAATTTCTTCCCACCAATCGACCCCGACTTGACCAAAGACAAGGTTCGGCCCCGCTCCCGTCAATCTCGGCTAAGCCTTTCCAAGAGGGGAGGGTCTGTAATGCCTGGGGTAACGATGCTCAGCCCCCGAAAACACGGGACGGCTGAGAAGGACATGCACTACCTCTAGATTATGGTATTACCTCATGCTAAACCCAGTACAGTACCCCTCTCGTCTTACATGGGTCGTGCGACCAGTTGAGGCTTTTACTGCGTAAACTAAGAACAGGATAGTGGAGCGCTATCCTATAGCCTCTAGTTTCTCGACTAGAGCTAGCATTTTGCTCTGGCCACATTCTGCTCGCATGTTTATTTCATGGGCGCGACCCCCTGCCTATGAAACAAATGATAGAAATGTCGGTGAGGGAGTGTACGCGCAAAGAGAGAGAGAGAGAGAGAGAGAGAGAGAGAGAGAGAGAGAGAGAGAGAGAGATGGCGGTATGTTCATTACCGAACTTGGCCTTGTCCCTGTAAACTTTCTGAGCTGGGTTCCATGCTAGCATTGAATCTTGGTCAGAGTCGTCTTTCCTTCAAAGACAGCGCAATCTTGGCCCATTCATCTGTAGAATGGAATTGCTTGACCTTTCCATAACAAAAGGTCGGCCGCACCGGACTGCATTACCCGCCAAACCATCCTCATCGTATATTCCTATACAGTCAAACCTGCTCGCAATTTATCAACGAACTTGTCAAAGTCACTTGCCCCACGGCCGTCACGGCCAGCCCGCTTTAATGATGTCGTCTCGGAAGTTTCTCTGCTTTCTCTGGCGTTTGATGCAACCTGGCCTTTGCAGGACTCAAGTAAAAGTCACCAAGGGGCGGCTGTGAAGGCAGATGGAGCCTGGTTGGCGACCTTTGCTCTAGTCTAGTCTCCGACTCTTATTACATTGGTAATGGGCAGCATGAAGCCTGGTTTGTATCAAAGAAGCCCTTTGCCGTAACCAAGACTCATGTGCAAAGGATCAATTGCTATATAGTCTGGCCCACCAAGTCCAAGTGTAGGGGGGCAGCTAGTGAACTAGAATCAAGCATAAGCTCCATGGTCACTGGCGTGGAAAAGTCCAAGGTAGCCCAGAACAGCAAATGTTTCCTATGAGCTTGGCAAAAGCGTGAATCAGAATCCGGATGATCGAATTTATGTTTGCCATAACACGACTTGGAGGAGACTCCAATTCCATCATAAGCAGCAAAGTACATCCATCTCCTCAATAATACCAACCAGCTCTCCCTGTGATATTTTGGCTTGATTCATCTTGTCCATTTGCTCCATTCTCCTCAGTCTTTGTCTCCCAAAACACTGAAGCAACATACTCGGGAAGGCCTTCAAAGGCACAACCGGTGTGAGTTATGCATAGAAATAGAGCCTCCTTCTTTGCTTGGCGCTCCGATTTCTTCTTAGTAGCCTGAGAACCCAGGAGTGTTTACCAAGTAAATCTCTCGATCTTGGCTCCACTATTGGTCGACGGCTTCACATGGTGTATAGAGGCTTCCATGTTTAAACCAATTGGAATAACATGGATTGGAATAACGTCGTCGGTATTCAGATCGACAGCGGCGATGGTCCTTTTGAGATGTAAAATGCTACTGGTTTCGGCTAACGTGATACAATTCCCGTGCATACCCTATACATCATACCCTATACCCTTTGGTGATACAGGGGATAATCAGAGTCTTGTCCCGGATTTGCCTCCTCGTAGTTTAAGAATTTCAAAAGCCGATAAAACCCAGCACCCAAGGCCGAGCCTAGAAACGGTCCAACCCAGTAAATCCAATGATGCTCGGGGAACTGTAGGCCAGCGACGGCACAGCCAAAGCTTCGAGCAGGGTTGAGTGAAGCCCCCGTGTAATAAGCACCTGGTGGGACGGTTGTTAGCAAAAAGAAGAAGAAGAAGAAGAAAGAAGAAAAAAAGAAAAGGATAGGCTTGATGGAAACACGAAACAGTGCAAAGGCCACGAAAGTCTGGCTTACCCGGAATCAAGGCGACAAAAGCGGCCAGGCCAATAGCGACAGGGGCAATAAAGGTGTCCTTGGACTTCTCGGCCGCGACCATAAGCACAACGAATAGTAGGTAAGCGGTGAAAAACATCTCGAGGAATACGCCCTGTGCAGGGCTGACGTCCGGGGCCAGCTTTGTATTAACCCGTGAGATGGGCCCCGGCAACATGGCCTCTATAACTGCCCCGGCGCATATAGACGCCACGAGTTGGGTGGGGAAGAGGACGGCGATGCGAATCCACGGCAGCTGTCCGGCCAGACCCAAGCCCAAAGTTATCTGTTGATAAGGGGAGATTGATGGTTAGTCTTTTTGTGTGTGTGTGTGTGTGTGTGTGTGGTTTTCTTCTCTCTTCTCAATTCCCATTTTGTCTTTCGTCGAGTGATTGGGGTTGGAAGATTTGGGCAAATGACAACATACAGCAGGATTGAACAGCCCTCCACTGATACGATACATGGCCCACACGGTAACTAATATGGTCATGCCATAGGCCAGGGCTATAAAAATGGTAGCCTGGGCACTGTAGCCATCACGAAGGCCCTCAGGGGTCGGTCTTTCTGCCGTGGCTATCATGGAATGGCTCGCGTAGCCGAAGAAGAGAAACAAAAAGGTGCCGACAAACTCGCCCAAGGCCGCGACAAGGTGGTGTCGGAGTCTCGGGTGGTGTGGCGCAGCCTGGCCATCGCCATGGCCAAGCATCGTGTCCTTGTGGCGCTGGGAAGGAGTACTGTCCATTGTCTATATCGCTGACCAGGATGGATATGGTAATTTGGCCGATAAAATGCTGGGTTGCAGCTGGGAAAATGTATACAAGTCGCTGTATATATACATAGATAAACCTATACCTCCCTGCCACCTACTATAGCAGCGCAAAAAAAGAAAAAAAAGAAAGCTCGCGTGGCATGGTCCGTGACGTACCAAGGGCACGTATCACTAAAGTCATGATGTAAACGACACTCCAGATGGAGTTTGAACTCTTCTTTTTTCTTTCAAGTCCACCAAATCGGTTCCACTTGTCAAATGGCGATGTCATCCTTACGCGGGTAATACGCTAGTAATCAAAGTTGTGGTGGGGATTTCGAATATCATATCCATTAGTATTATGGGCCTCTTATCGGTTCATCAGCAGCCGGAGCCTATCACACCTCTTTCCAGGTCTGGTGCTATTACATAAACTAGTTCCCACCTGGTATTAGAACCACCCATGATCTGCACACAAGCTTCGGGAGCTTCCGAACGCTTTCCTTCTCGGCAGCAATATGCCGTCTTTTACTCAGTCTTTGCAGGCCCCTATCCTCGTCAGGTAATTGACGTGGGCGGCGAAACCAAAGCCAAAAAAGTCGCTCTTGGTGTTGCAGTTCCTGTTGAAGATGCCCTTGCAAACCAGGACATTGTTTGGTGTATAGTCGAGGGTCTGCGAGCCGCCCGTGGATAGCCAATACTCGACGTCGGTATGGTAGTAGCCCAGCAAATTTGGGGGCAGCCGGGGAACTGGGTCGTTGACATGGGTGATGCGGAAAACGCTGCCGGGCTGTGCGCTGACGTACTGGGCGAATGCCCGGTTGCCGACACGGGGGGACCCCAGAGAGTAGACGTCGATCACGACGTCTGGAATCTTTTGTCGCAGATTCGCGCCGGCGAGGGTGGCGATCGCTGCGCCCATGCTGTGTCCTGTGGTGACGATGGCATAGTCTGGGTACTCGCTGTGCAAATTCTCGACCGTGTCCATCACGACCTTGGAAGTGGTCGTCGCCACGTCAGCCATCTATCTGTCTTGATATATATTGGTTTCTTTATGTTTGAAATGAACCAAATACTAACATCTTCAACCGCAGCCCAGATTGATCTGAAACCCGCATGGATTTGGCATCCCTCGCAGAGGTCGTCATCTTGGAGCAACGCATTAAAACTGCAAATGCAATACCGACCGGGGGGTGGTTGGGTGTCATTGTCAGTTTGTTTGTCCAGCCGCGTGGCAGAAAATCGCAAAGTTATAAAATAGGGGCTGGGTTTGGTCGCCTGGTGCATCCATCCATCTGACTTACTCTGCCACGTAGCCAGCAAAAGTTATGGTGCCATGAAAGGCGACCACAATCCTCTCTGCCGTGGTATCCAGAGCGATGTAGCCCCCCGCCCTATCACGACCGTCGCTGTTGCAAGGGAAAAAAAAAAGTTTAGTGGACGCTCTCGAGTCAGTTGGTGATCCACCATCACCCACAAAAATAGGGGGGAGGGGGGAGGTGCTGTGCAAGCAGCTAGGGGGGGATGGCACTCACTCCAAAGTCGCGACAATGGTTGTTTCGTGGGCCTCGATCAGGGGACAGGCATCGGAGCCGCAGGCAATCTTCTGGGATACGCGGTCGGGTGACTTGTTGCAATAGGCGGCGGCCGTGTAGTCGGCATAGAGCTTGAAGGTGTCAAGCTGTGCTTGGGTGACGCTGCCACGGATTGCGGCCGACGCTGTGAGACAAAAAAAGAAGGGAAAAAAGAAATGATGGAATTATTAGTAAGCAGCAACAACAACAACAAAAACACTTGAGCATCTCAGACTCGACTTACATTGACCCAGACAACCCTTGCTGGCAAGCGAGAGAAGCAGCAGCGAGAAAAACCTTATTGCCCACATTGCACCGAAAAGATATGCCTGCACCGCGATGCAGGGCAAGATCTGTCGAGTTCCCCAGAGACATGACAATAGGGGAGCAACGGGCCTTAATAAACTTGAAAAGGTTGACAAGTCCAAAGGTCCTGAATCTCCCTTGTTTTTCCGCCGGCTGAAACCGAGGCCGTGCAGTCGCCTAGTTTAATTTGGCTGTCATCAAAGCGCATGTCGGGTAGCGAACGTCTAGTACTACCGTAGAGGCTAGGGACTGGGGCATCCGCGTCCTGTCTAATTTTAATGCGCTTACAGTACAAGCGCCGAGTGAAGCCATGGTGGGTATTCAGCTCCATCCGCCGTAGGGGGCAACAAAGAACTCAGCAATCTTGGAAGGTTGGGAGGGAGAGAACCCATGCACGTGCAGTTAAAATTAAGCGGAAGCATCGGCAAAAAGAAAATAAAAAAGAACAGCTTAAACGATTTGCAGTATGTATTGTATGATAAGACCAAGCAAATATTTACAGGGTGGCAAGGAATAAAAGGTCCGCCGGCAGACGGAGCTGTCGCACTTTATGGCGAGCAAACAATGGACATGTCCACCCAGTGACAAAACCCCCCAGGGAGCGCCATCCACATCTCTTTTCAGTTCCTGAAAGAAAGAGAACGATAGAGAAAAAAAAGATGAAAAAGATGAAAAAGAAAGAGAGCAAAAAAAGAAAAAGAAAAAAAGAATTTAGGCACTTCTGGGAGATCGCTTTCTGCCACGGCCGGCAGCAGCCAGAACGTCCCGAACCCTGTTATACGCCGGCTTGGGGTTCATGTTCCTGTCCAGCAGCGTAGCATCGCCTGCGCCCGGGAAGGTGCTTGGGACCCAGCTGTGGGCGTCAGAAGCACCCCATACTGTAATGCCAACGCAACGCGCCACCGACAGACAAGCGCCCACCACGGAGGCGTAGTCGTCTGCCTGGCGCTGCTGAGCTTGCCCATCGGCTGGGAGGTTCGGGTGGCGGATGTCTATTTCGGTGTAAGCGACGTCGATATCCTTGGCGGCGAAAGAGTTGAGAACCGAGGCAAGAGTTTCCTTGCTGCCTGTCTGGCCGACAGTGAAATGACCCTGGAAGCCGACGCCGTGGATAGTGGCGCCACTGCTCTTGATCAGATCGACAATCTTGAGGGCAGCCTGCTGTTTGTTGCCAGGCTGCTCGATGTTGTAGTCGTTGTAGTATAATTTAACTGTTGGGTCGGCAGCCGCGGCGGCCTTGAAGGCCATGGGAATCCAATCAGTGCCCAAGACGCGGTTGAACACAGAGTCTCGGAAGCTTCCGTCGTCATTAAGTGCCTCGTTGACCACGTCCCATGCGTAACATTTGCCCTTGTAATGTCCCGCCACGTTGCTGATGTGGGATTCGATGACGCGTGTGAGCGAGTCGCGGTCAAAATTCCCCGATGACACTTTTGGATTCGTTAGTTCGTTAGTCTCTTGTCTTGACGATTGTGAAATTATAGAATTATGCTGTGGGGGTACTGGGTTGTGGGGATAAGGGGATAGGGGATAGTGGATAGGGGGACACATAATGGATGGGGTATGATCTCGATAAGAAGATGGAGTGGCAAAGTGTCAAAAAGAAAAGAAAAAACACAACATACCCCATTGAGGAAGCTGGTTGTGCCAAACCAGAGTGTGGCAACGAACTATTTGCGCGTTGGATTTGGCAAAGTCGACAATGACATCTCCGGCTGTGAAGTCGAACCTGTTTGGATCAGGCTCGGTGAACTGCCACTTTTGCGTGTTTCCCACTGTAATTTGTCCAAAGTCGGCCGCGTTGCCGACAACGGGCCGGTATTGGGGGTCGAGGATCTCGGGGTTATCGACGGCAGTTCCAAAGTAAAGCTTCCCTGCCGCCTTGGCCAGCTGGTGGAGGTTGCCATTGGTGGCGGCGCTCACGCAAGCTGGTGCCACCAAAAGTCCAGTGAGCACGGCCCGAAGGGAAATTTGATTGTGGGAAGTCATGATAAGAATCTTTTGTGTCTTGAGTCGGAAAAATAAACGAAGGACGGGAAACCAGAAAAGAAAGGCTGGTTGACTCCAAAATGAAAGACGGGAAAACCAGTGAACGGCCTGGCCTGGTTGATTCCAACACTTGAATAGACATGGCAAGTTTACTTCTCGGCCCTTTATATATCTATATCTAGAGCCGGTCAATCATTTACTTGTTTGGTTTAACTCCATTATTTTTTTCACTTCAACCACGGTCACTTACCTAGGTACTTTCGTTGTGTGACGGATAAAAATAAAAGAAAACCAAAACCAAAACCAAAACCCAACAACCCCCCAAAAAGAATCAAGCAAAACGTGGCAGAGCACTCCACATTCAAGCATCGCCTTTTTCGCCTAAAAACAACGTGGACAGCCGTTTGACCGGGATTCTGGGGTCATCCTTGCTGCCGAATGCTACTTTGAATATCAGATGCAAACCAATACCGTCCCGTGTCGGTAAAGCGGTCTCCGATTTTACCCAAAAGAGCAGCGGCCCCACCCGGGACACTGCCTCTAAATTAAGTAACCGGATCCGATTCTGGGCTGATCCCTTCCAGAAAGCGATCCACCACCGTTCCAAAACGTACATTTTTGGGTGCGGCTAAACAAAATTTTTATGCGCTCTGTAAAAAAGTAAAAAGAAATCGCACCAACAAGATGATGTTATGCGGTATGGGTTTGTGTGAAACCTCCATCCAACTCCGCATCTATACCGGTTCCTGAATGTCAGATCGAACAAATGGGCCCCCCTGTTTCTGTCCGTTGCGTGTGCAAAACCTAGTTCGGATGATTGCCTACTTGGGGGTTAGACAGATCGATTCTTGGCGATCTTGGGGAAAAGAGCCGGCGCCGCCATGCCCAGCCACTACGACTACATGTACTGAACCTCGGCGGAAAAAAAGAGAAGCAAATAAGTTTATGCGTTGTAACAAAATAGTCCACCGGGAACACAGACGAGCCTCATGTTTATTCCAGAGACATATATCTCCCACTTCCATCCCTGAGTGGGTCTCCTGTCGTCTGAAGTCTAAACGTCACCCACGCGACCTCTGAAGCGCCCTTGTTATCCAAGTCCGAGTTGTGTCGCATTGAAGATATTTGCTCAAGAAGGATGAGCTGGCTCAGTACTCCTTTTTTGGATGCCTTTCCGGACCCCTAGGCCTGAGGACCCCGAGGGGCACAACGAGACCCTTCTTGTTTACATAGGTAAAGGGAGCCCCTGAAATTTTTACCCAAGTACCTAGACCAGATTGACAGACAACGCAGAATAGGAAATGTCTCTCTATTTTTTGCATCTTGCTTTCCTATTATTGCAATCATCGACAAGTTCCAGGAAATATCTCTTTGAAACATGGTTTCGTTTCGGCGACGCTGAGTAAACTCCCAAGACAGCATATCCTTGGTTTGGTATATCTGGCGCCATCCTGTGCCCTCGAAGATGCGACAATAAAGTGCAACTATCATCCCTGAAAAGTGGAAAAGAAAAGTTGGTTTTCTTCTTCCGTGATAGCCTCGCCCGGATTCTTTTAAATCCAACATATTATGCAACTTACAATGCGCAATCACTTGTCTGTACTCTGCAGTACTGATGGATTTCTAATTCTGCAAGCTCACACCGGGCCAGCCCATGGCTCAAAGAGGTTAATACGGCTCTTGAGACTTTGCTCGAAACGATAGTTGACTGGAGCGCAGAAAAGTTCCCGCAACTGTATTCCACAAACTGTAGAAAGTACGACGACACCTTACTTCAACTTTACTCTCGATACGTGATCTGAGATTGGCAATACGCTTTCAGCAGTTCACAGGAAGGCATCAGTGGAGCTTACCTGCAACACTCTTAAAGTCGAGAACAAGGTCCAGTTTTGACCGCGGTTCATACACGACATATGCTCCTTCAACAACTCTAGCAACACGTACTGACCCATGATGTTTGACAAACAAGGCCATCGAAGAGCTATGCGGGGCCGGAAGGATAATTGCAATACTCCCTCGATATCGAACTGCGTCCGGCTTCCCTTTCGAATTGACACCCAGATGCCTGCTTTGAAATGTACGACTCTGCCCTCGAGGTTCTCTAACAGTCAACAATATCTGCAAGAGTGCGAGTTATACGCACCAACACTCTTTCGAACCTCGAGCCGAGATTTACAAGTACTGGGAAGCCTTAGAAGAACGTCTAATATTGGGAGGTCCGGCTCTTGGGGAAATCGGACTGTGGGCCTTTCAAAGAGGCATTTTAACTACTCTAACCTGACCTTTGCCCCTGGTCCCATTTGCATCTTTGCAAAACCTGTCGTTACTAATTATCGACAACACCCACCCCACGAGTTTTCAACGACCGTGATTGTCGCCAGGGACAATGGTAGCACGGTATCAAATGCATTGACAACGCCAAATACACTACACGTTCATTTGAGTGAAAGGCATCAAATATCATCAGCTTATACTTCCAATGCTCGTTATTCTACAAGTGAGCCATGACGGGTCCGCCACAGTCAAGTACTCATACCGTCGCACTTTGGCCCTGTTGGGCACCAGGCCACAGCTTGGTGGGACAAGTAACTTTCTTGCTCTTGCTTTTTGTGACTGCGTTGAGCAGAGGGTCAAGTTTCAATGGATTTATTCCGCTTGGCAGTCGACCTCTGAACCCCCTCATCCTTGTCGCCGTTGCCACATATTGCAATGGTTCTACCTACTAGTCGATACAATGGCCCCAAGGTTCTGCATACTATTAACACCAGCCTTTTAGAAATACTTTGAGGGTACAACAAAGCTCGTCAGTGTAGCTAGAAGGGGGCCGGTATGACTGCGTCAAAGTTCGAACCTTGGTGCATGGAACTTGTATGGGACTCATAGCAGCACAATATAACCATACAGACGTCACGGGTACTTACAACTAAGACTACTCAAGAGGGAGATTCAACAGGGTTATGCACGGGCAGTAATCCATATCTGAGTATCCAGACCTGGGTCACCTCGTCGAAGCTATACAAACAGGGTCGCTAATGTCCCCAAGAGGGCCATGAGGCTTGAAGGGGATCTACATATAAGCTGAGAGCAAATCCCCAGGCAAGACGCAACCTTTGTAGACGGCAGGCGAATACTTTAAACGCGCCTTTTCCACGAAAAAAATACAAGACGCATTGGCAGGCTGCAGACAGTGCTTACCGAGCCAGAAGAGAGGTAGTATAGACCTTTTGGCTTGGCTATCTTGGTTTTAGGTTTTGGGGCAACCCTGGTGGCAGCTCCTGTAAAGTAGTACCCCAGCAGTTTAAATTATAGTGAACAATACAGGTTATGTTTACTTTCAGTCGATAAAGCGAAAAAGGAGATGATTGGTAAAGCCAAGATGAAAGACAAGTCAAGCACACACAGTTTATAATATCTGAACCCAAGTAGAGGGCTAGGTAAATAGAGCACCAAACGCCTGATTATAAGACCAGAAGGACACCCAACTACCTAGATAGGTATGAAGACTGCAACTGGCACGATACTTGTGCTCGCCACCCACCCAGGACGATTGCGATTCATGAGTACCAGTATCTCCCTGCGATAAGGCTCAAAAAATATGCTAGTTCTTGTAAAAGGCAAGACTGCTAAGAACCACCATAAATGCTTCTTACCCATTTACGGGGGTCTTGATGTTTATTGCTTTTGGCGCAGAAACCTGACTTTGAGACGCTGGAGCAGCACACCTCCTTTGACCGACGTAACACATGGAGGGAGCGATAACTGTGCGGAATCACCAATCAATGCCAATATAATTTTATCGGGTACAGAATTCCATCGCTATCTGCGGGCTGTGAGCAACTGTAGATGTAGTATTCCACTTCCCGTTTGGCCCCTGTTAAATAATATGCAGGGTTCTGACAAATGCTCCTGCAGCAGGCCTGCATCTTTGTCACTATTTTAGGGCTAGGCGTAATTACAAGCTATCTAACCCCAGGTAATAAGCACTGCATCATTATGATGTAAATCGCAATGTAGCCCGCAGCGAGAAAAAGAGAAAAAGTGGAGGTCAAAAGGTACCGGCTGGTTTGCAAGCAAAAATGCCAAGTCTCAAGTTTTGACCAAGCTTTCACGGCAAGCCTAGGCCGGTCGATAATACTTTGCATAGCAATCCGAAAGTGCCTAGTATGAAGTACTTCGACATCTGTCGTCGCATCTCTTTTGTCTGCAGAAACCCCGCACGACGCACTGAGCCAGCCAGTCAGCTGAAAGTCCACTCACTGACTTTGGTCAATGTCTCGCATTAGTTGCCCAAGATAAGGAACTGCGGATTCCCATCGGTTCTTGAATTATGGTTAGGGAAAGACATCATGGTCCCGTCATGGATTTTGCTTGCCTGCTCTCGACTCTCGATAATCTTGAAGCCCACAGCTTGACCTGTTTTGCCTGTTTTACCTGTACAAGTTAATCACATTCGTCTGAACCGAAAATATGCTTCATCCGATCACTGCACAGCAAATGAGAAGCACAAATCACGTTGCAATGTAAACAACAGTGCATGTACTACGCCTTGATTTTGAATTTGCACAAGCAACACAGGGGCGCTAAACTTTGCCCAATGTTTCCAACCAGCTGCGCCCGCATACACGAAGCAAGTTATGCAGCAGGCTGGCCAATAAACTAGACTAGATCTAGTGTACGAAGTATCTCAGGCACCTAATATATGGAGACTACCTACCAGTTTTAGAGCAAAGCACCTTGGGTAGGAGGTGCTTAGGTAGGTAAGTAAGTATTTATAGGCCCCGCCGCCCCGGACACTCCGGTTTCTTTCTGGACTTTCCAACCTTGTTGGCTCGACTGATGATAAGCCCATGAATACAAAACAAAACAAATTAAACAAACAAAAAACGACTTGCGACCGTGGATAACAGGATAAAACTAGGATAAAAGGTTGAAAGCAAGCAAAATGTCCATCCCACACAGGCCTGTCGCCAAGGTCATGGGACCACACGAGGAGACCACCAATAGGCCTGATCAATGGAAGATCGCTCAGGGAATGGCCGGCGCCCTTCTTCCAGCACTGGATATGACCGGGCCCGAAACCAAAGAGATTCCACCACAGCAATTTGGGCCCCTTACCAAAGACGAGGAGGCCATCAAGTCTGTTGGCGATCGAGCCAAGTTATTCGCGCGAGAGCGAAAGGGATGGAAGGGGTGAGTGGCTTCTGCTTGCTGGCCCGCGGCGCCCCTCGGACGAGAAAGAAAATGATTGCTAAACTAGGTGTGCTCCAATAGCTTTGTCGAGTGGGAAAATTACCCCGAGAAAAAGGCGGCTGCCCACAAGATCCTTAGCTCGCAGACCTGGCCACCCAACCCAGAGTACCAGCTTGCTGAGATTCCGGGAACAAACCCGGTCCTCCCTGGAACCCGCTTCAAGCTTTGGCATCACGCTCTGGGTGGCGAGCTTGAAGACGTGGTTGATGATTCGTGGAACTGTGTGCTCGAGGAGAAGCATGTTGATATGCTCCACTTGTTGCAGTTCCCCTACAACGGGGAGCCTCCAAAGCGCTTGACGGCCGCCAAAGACATCACGCCCAACTCGCTGCACTTTGTGCGCAACCACGGAGGTATCCCCTGCATCGACAAGGACGATTTCAGCTTCGACATGGACGGTCTCGTCAAGAACCCCAAAACGTTTACGCTCGACGACCTCATGGACGAGTCCCGATTCCCGCGCATGGAGAAGCACGTAACCATTCAGTGCTCAGGCACTCGCCGCATCGAGCAGATCGCCAAGTACCCCGGCCAGGGTGACGAGGTACCTCAGGCGCCATGGGCAGAGGGAGCCATTGGGACGGCCAAGTGGACGGGAGTCAGCCTCAAGGCGGTCATCAAGGAGTGCGGTGGTCTGGTCGATGGGGCCAAGCATGTCGAGTTCTACGGTGCCGACACCTATGTCAAGGGCGAAAAGGCCATGAACTACCTCGTCAGCGTGCCATGGTCCAAGGTAAAGGCCAACGAGGTGATGCTTGCCTGGGCCATGAACGACGAACCGTTGCCCAAGATCCACGGGTTCCCTTTGCGGACTGTGGTTTTTGGCTACATTGGTGCGCGCAGTGTCAAGTGGCTGTATCGAATCAAGGCCATCAAGCAGCCGAGTCGCGCGCCAGTCCAGTCGCAGGAGTATCTCTACTTCCCGCAGCAGGTGGGCAAGCACAACTTCAACCTGACCGACGGGATCCAGATCCAGGAGATGCCTGTCAGCTCTGCCATCATGTCACCGTGGATGAAGCAGGTGGTGATTCACAACGGCAAGATACGCTGCAAGGGCTGGGCCTACTCGGGTGGTGGCCGGTGGCCCGAGCGGGTTGAGCTGTCGGCCGACGGGGGGTTCAACTGGTACACGGTGCCGCTAGAGAACTTGTCCAAGAAGCGAAAGTGGACGTGGCGGACGTGGCACATGGAACTGCCCTGCGACGTCGAGGGTTGGATAGAGATAGTGGTGCGGTGCTGGGACAACAGCCTCAACACGCAGCCTCCCGAGGTGCGCACGGCCTGGAACTGGGGCTTGCACGTCACCAGCTCGTGCCATCGCGTGTCCGTGTATAGCATCAACAAAACCCGACCCAAAACCCAGGCTCGCCTGGCCGAGCTTGACAGCAAGAACATACCTATCGTACCTATCACTGTACCACTCGAAGTCCCAGCGCAGGGTTCAGACGAGTACGAGGAATTTTGGCGGACGCATGACCCCCGAGATGCCGAAGACGACTAGGTATATATGTTGGGCTAGGGAATCAATCGTCTGCAGGACTTTGCAAAAAGGATGAAGACTGTGATCGGAGAGACGAAGAAGAACAAAAGAAGACAAGAGGCAGTTAGTTGGTGGAGGGCAGTTTATTGGGGCCAATGACTTATTTAGGCGGCCACTCAGCTGTCGACAGATATAAACGCACCACATCCTGAATCGCGCTACGCCTGCCTGCCACAGCTTGACGGGGGCCTGCTTCTTTCCATTTGGAATTGAAGATTTGTTCCGGAAAAAAATGACATCTCCACTATTCTAGAAACTACTGTACAGTAGCACGTCGAGTAAGGTGGGTCTGAACCCCCCACCAAATGGTGCGGGGTGGGGATGACCTGGCCTGTCACGTACTTTCCGTTGTGTACAAACAAACAGGCACGAAATTTGAGTGCCAAAGTTGGCGTCATGGAATTGATTGACCTTACTTGCCTAAGGTACCCAGAAAGCCATGCCATTTGTTGGATTGTAAGGTAAAAGGGGGAAAAAAGGAAGGAGAGATAGGTGCATACGGTTCGGTTCAGGTTCGACTGGCATGTAGACCTGCCTAACCTAGAGCAGCTACCACAAGCACCCGAAAACCCACGCGACTTAATTTTTTTTCCGTCTTCCCACAATAATTGCTCTCCATCTCATCTACAGTCATGGAGGACCGCATTCCAAGCCTACTGACGCTCATCATCACCACTTCCCCAACGCCCTCAGCCCCCGAAACCGAACTTCTAACCCAGGTCATCGCATCATACCGGCGACACTGTCCCTCTCTGTTGACATGTCGCGTCATAGTCGTTCTGGACACCTACGATCACATCAAACCCCGCGCCCGTCTCAAGAGGGGACAGGTAACCGCGCAGGGTGCCCAGGTTTACGATGTGTACAAGGAAAATGTCAAGGAGCTGTTCTTGGCCGAGTTCTGCCCGGGTCTTCCGCCTCCGATACCCATGACCCAGAGCTCCGTTGAGGCCGAATTCGGGTTCGACGGCCGAAACAATCCGCTTGGCAGTGCCGTTTCTGTCACCGTTAGTCGCACAGACAATGACAGGGTGACCTTTGTGGAGCCGGCCGATCGTTTGGGCTTTGGCCTTGCTGTCCGCACCGCCCTGCGTTTGACAGAAACAAGCTATGTGGTACGTGCAAGTCTAGATCTGTCTCCTCTGTCTCGTTTGTCTTTTTTTATTGTCAAGTTGTCAATATACCACCGGCCAGGCCGAGTGAGGTCTTGTGTGTACCCAGGTACCCATCCATGTACCTAGGTATCTCGATGCCCAAGGTACATCTCCAAGGTACTTAACCTAGCCAGCTAACTCTGCCAATCATCCGTCCAATTACCTACCCGGCTCGCAGTGGATTCACCAACATGACTGGACTCTTGTCACAGACATACCTATTGCCGGCATGCTGGATGTAATGGAGGCAAACAAAGCATCACCAGCCGGCTTGCCTTCGACCCTGTCGTTGTCCTCCTTATCCCTGTCCTCGGCTTCAACCTCTGAAGCTCCAGCCTCAGCCCTGGATACCACATTGCTTGGGTCTGTGCCAGGCTCTCCCGCCGCAGCAGACACCGCTGGTGGTACAGGCGATGATGCTTTCACCACGGACTTGGAATCGCCCCCTGTCAAGTACATCTGCCTGCCATCTTGCAGACTCCTCTCTTACGCCGTCCAGGCGCATGTCACCTACCACTCGGCTCTTTTACGACTGACGCGCCAGCTCAAGCGAACCTTTATTCCCTCGTCATCGTCGCTTCCTTCCATTCCCTTGACCCCTCTATTCTTTTGGCACGATAAGCCTCACATTGCCGAAGTATCCCACTACCTCGCGCGCGTGTTCCCCACGCGGCTATCCATGGCCAGAGGTGCCTTCATCGAGGATACGGTGGGGCATCGTGCCCGAGATCAGATGAAGCTTGGCAACTGGACCAAGTGGGCTTGCTGGATGTACTATCCTGACGAGGGGAAACGCCTCTGCCTGCGTCACCTGCACGGCAGAACTTGGAGGGGCTCTGTTCTGGAACTGGAAAAAAAGGAACATCACATCACCATGAACATTAAGGGGAAGAGAAACCAGAAGAAGTTGGACAAGAAGAAGGAGAAGAGAGAGGCGGGCCCTGCCGACGTTGATGATGGTGATCAGCAGGCCACTATGACCCCTCCGCCAAAGGAGGAGCTCCTAGAATCTATCGAGAGTGTCCGTGAGGGAGTTATGCCAGCGACGCCAGGGTCATGGGAAATCCCCCGAAGTCAAGACTAAGACTGGACGTGCACGCAGAATAGGAGCAGCAGCAGCAGCAGCACCAACGGCGGCAGCAAAAGACGACACTGTTAAAGTTGTTTGTAAATGCTCTTGTTCAAGATTCTGGAGTTGCCCGGGACGAGCGACTATGACTATTTCTACTACTGCTGCTACCACCTGGTCCAAAGGTACCGCCACTTATGTGGCTCAGCCTCCGCGACGACGCCCTGGGCGACAGAAGACCGCCGGCCCCTGTGTAGCCTGAAACACGCGTCGGGGATAACCGACTAAGCATGTCATTTTCCTCGCATGTCTCACTCATTTCCGTTGTATCGGTCCTCACAGTGAAAGCACTGCGGGCAGTCAATGGCCTCAACGTCAACGTTGGGCTCTTGGGGTTGCTTATCAACACCGCAGGTAGTGGTTTTGGCAGCCTCGGCACCGCAGGCACAGGCGGCCACAATGCCCCCGGGGCGGTCAAGTTGTGTTGCCGTTCGCCAATCATGCCTTCGGCGTCCGACATCGTCCAGCGGGAGGATCTTGTCGTCCTCCTACTGCTCATAACACTAGACTTGAAATCGTCGTCGTCCTGTTCGCCCTGCCGCGAAGCTCGTATGCTGAACATCTTGGACACCCAGCTCCATCTCTGCTGTGCCTCAGAGTCGTTCCCATTACCGAGCTGCTCCAGCTCGGCTGGGTTTTCCCTGGAACCAGGAGCTCCTTCTGCCGGACACCCGGCCCAGCCCATTGTATTCCTTAATCTCGACTTTTCTGTTTGCGCATCGGTGGCCATCTCATCAGTCGGCCAACCTCTGGCACTCCGTCTGGTCGGCTTGTTGCGCAGAGCCATGATCCATGTTTTCCACGTTGTCGGCTTTGACCCATCCGTCCTTCTGCTGTCGCTTCCTTGACTGCTTCCTACCCACACCCCTACACCGACCGACAGCAGATGCGGCTGTCCCTCTGACCCATTCCCTCTCCTGTCTCGTCGCCGCTTGAGACAAAAGAAAATGCTTGCGCCAAAGATTAGCACGCTGATTAGGCAGCCCAGAATTATCGGGCCGAGCGGTAGCCCATGCGAATTTGTCGATTCCATAGGAGATGCCTTTGACAGGTCTGCGGACTGGCTGCTGCGTCCAGCTGATGGCGCGGTCGTTGCCGTTGACGGGTTCGGACGGGCAAGTGATGTAGCCTCGTCGTCTGGTACGCGCGGCTTTGAAGCGCCGTCTGGGTTGGAGTTGGGTAGCGTTGTGGCGGCGCTCGTGCTAGTCGTCGAAGTGAGCAGCGTAGATCGCGGAGGAGTCGGCAAAGGCACAACCACAACACCGTTACCACCCGCGGGACCGGTGGGACGGGGAGGTGATGGTGGAGGAGGAGCTGGTGTGGGTTGCGGGCCGACGCCGATTGTGACTCCGGGGCTCAGCGGGTGTGTTGGAAACAAAGTCAGGTCGAAATCTCTCCATCGGATCTGAATGGCCGGTGCTACTGTGACCTGTGCAGCGGCCGCTCCAGTCTGGATCATACCCCACACACCACCGTCATTCGTATCGGCAGTACAAGAGAAGCCACTGGATTTCGCCGAGGATTAGCTTCTTGCATCATGATGGGATATATATACTCCTCGGGACGCATGCTGTCACAGCAGAAAGAAAAAAGAAAAAGAAAAACTTACGTTGGCACACAAAACGCCACGGTCTCTCCAGCCTCAACTTTGGGGAAGTTATCAGAAGTCTTGACCTGAACAGATGTGCAGGAAGGACCGACGACGAAGCCTGATGGGCAGACGGCTGGTGAATAGAAGTCGTAAGAGCCATCGTCAATGTTGTCCTCCCATCTCGGGATGTTGCATGACGATGGACCTTGAGTTGGGAAAGGCGGGTACTCGGTCGGCACTTCGGTGGTGGTCAACAGCCATGTGCTCGTGGCACAGCTGGGAGGTGGTGTGAATATGGTCGTGAGCGCGGCGAGGGGCGCCGTACCGCCATGGAGCAGGCTGCTTGATGACATGTTTTGGAATGCCTCTCCCTCGACCTCGAGATGACGTACGAGGGGACCTGTGCCTTTCTTATGGTGGTGCTTCGCTCCGGGCTAGCTGCTTATCGGCTGCGGTGCATGGTGAAGTGAAGGAAGGAAATCGACTCCTCTTTGTTTTGTCTGTCCCTTGGCCTAGCCTCCTTAGCTTGTTTTGACGATCCTCCTCTGCATCCCAAAAGGTCCTGCCCACATCAATGTCGAGGGGATTTAGGCGATGAGAACAAGACAGGCAGGTAAAAGCACCAAAATCCCGAGTCCAGAGACGTAGGGGTTCTTCTTAGCTTGAACTTCAACGTCTGGCGGGTCCAACCCTGGATCTACGGTCGCCGTAGATCGGGATTCTCGACTCCGCTCATGCTACCAGGTCCAGTTGATATGGGCCATGTGGTTGCAGAGCTAACCGGGGCCCTGGCCGTGGGGCTCTCATATGCCATGTCTTCAAACTGTTGACAAAAGACGGATTGGGGCAAGCGACCCAAGGATCTTTGCAGGGAAGGCGGCCTGACCCAGGCTACTGAGTGTAGCAACATGCTGGATGAATACCGGTACGAAGTGCATGCAGCACATGCGTACTTCGTATGTACTGCCGCAGTACCGGTAAGCTACATTGTATTGGTTTCTGTCATTGGTAGGATAGATCCCTGCGCACGTCGATCAAACGGTCAGGGTGACAGACCAGGGAGGCTTTACTTGACTGTACAGCGGTGAATACATGCCGCCGTACAGTACTGTACAGTACAGCAAGCAGTACGGAGAAATTCCGTCGGGTCGTCATCCCAAAACAAGAAAGAATGGATGTTTATGTGATCATTTGGAGTAAATGTTGCGATGATGCAAATGACCGTAGAATTATTTACTCCGTAGTTTTCTCTCCGAGTCTTGGCAATGGATTGTTTGGAATAGGAACAGCTACACCAACTACTCACGGTACACAACTACATCCAAGTCGATTGATGATAAAATTTCTATGGGTGGATTTTCAAGCTTGAAAAATGACAGACCGATCCTGGACTGCCAGTCAGTCAGTCACCCCCCTTTTCATCTTTTCCTGACTAAGACATCCGTTGTGTGGCCAAGTTGACTGGGTCTGCCTGTCTCCCTTTTTCACAATTCTAATTATACCTACTGTATCTGGTGGTACTACGTAACAAACAAGTATTATCTAATTAGTTCTAGACTTGAACTGGGCTGTATCTTTTACTGCGCCATGTACCTGATGAACAAGTGAACCCCTTTGTAAGCAAGCAAGCCAGCCAGCTGTTCAACCGGAGCATGGCCCGCCCGCCCCTATCCAGATTGATCAAAGTCTCCACTAGCTAACTGCCTAGCCAACTTAGCCTAACCTACCCCCACACATCTCAAACCTGGGGCGTGGCCCTCTATTGTGTCGGTTAGGCCAATGACGAGTTGTGGGAGACTTTTGGGTTGTCGCTACATTAGCCCGATTCAAGGCAAAAATTTATGCGTCCTTCTTTTTTTTCTTCTTTTTTTTTTTTAATTGTTCCCCCTCCCCTTCAATGTTTGGTCTCTCTCGCTTCCAGACTTCTGTCACTGCCTTTCTCCAGACCTTTCATGCTTATTTGTGGTTCTCGCCAAACAAATGACGACACCACACCAACTCAGATGCACAATTTTTCCCCCGTTTGTTTCTGCATCAAAACTATTATGCAATTCTTGTTTATAAAAATGGAATGAATGGCTGCCTGTGATACATATATCAGATTGCAACATGTATACATTTATACCAATAGGTACAACTTGGTTTACTAGTTTTGAACGTTTCAAACTGCAACGGCTCCGTCCGCCATGTGTTTCTCCATGATCGGACGAGTATGTAGTAAATGGCACACTCCACCAGATACAAAAAGACGGACGTTCGCTTCCACAATGTGGCTTGGTGGTTAGCATAACAGGTCCTGACTCTCTTTATCGCGCGCCTGTACTTGAGGGCCCGCATTTCTTTTTCGTCAAAGTGTCTGTCTGCCTTGCCCCCTCTCCCATGCGGGCCCCCACTACTCTTCCCCTCGGCAGCTGGACTTCGCCTCGGGATTAGGTACTGTAGGGTCGATTTGCTTATTTGACCCAGGGCGGATCTTCAGTCGCTTACTGCAGCAGCCGAGATGTGTGTTTATGCGCTGGTTCTCACTACCTAAGAAGGGAAAAAGCTTGTCGGTAGGAAATCCGATCCAACTTTTTTTTTGTCTCTTTTTTTTTTCTGTCTTTGTCTTTTTTGCGGGGTCAAGCCGACTGCTTGTCGTGCCGACTTTTTTGCGTCAATTTTGGAAATGTTTGCCACTACGATGCCATGATAATCTTGGTTGTACTAAAAGTCACCGTAAACCATCTCGACCAACAGAATCTACAGAGTAAAAATAAAATACCTGTCAAGTTTACATCTTTTTTTTTACCATGCGACGTGTAAACATACTGACACTTGTTTCACAGTGGCTGTGGTGCGGTAGAGTGGCGGCATGAACGACTTGGCTCTGTGACGGATGTTTGTATACCAACCAAAAAAGTTAGAATCGTTTTTTTTTCTCCCTCTCGCATCAATCGCTTGTTTTGTCGAGCATTGATCTTGTATACCTAATTAAGGTATTGTTGCTGTAACCTGCTCCAGTTTATTCGCTTGTCTTTGGTAACGTTAGCTTTTCCATGCATCGACTTTGACTCCTAAAAAGGGTCTATTGTGCCGCTCCGGGGTGACAGTTTGTGTCAATCTGTCACCCTATCCATGTGCAACATCGACGACGCAGACAATTGATCTAGTTCTAGAATCTAGAACGAGACTGAAACGCAAACGAATACTTGGGAGGGTTTGCTAGCGTGCCCTTTTTCGAATTAAATGTCAAGCATTGATTTTATTTACCCTTTGCTGAACCCGTCTGGTCGGATAAGAAATATTCCAGGTCAACCAAGTAAAACAATATTACTCCTTGGACGTTCTTGTTGATCCGTCTGCACATTCCATGGTCCCAGATCTTCGGGCGGGTACCACCATATCGGGAAATTCGCTTCGAAAAAAAAGAACAGAAAAACAAAAGAGAAAACTACAAAAACCAGATGAACTCGCCCCAAAGTTTGTTCATGCTATCGACGACGGCATGCAATAGTTAGATCGTCCACAGGGTTGGTGTGGTCGATCATCGCTTTCGGTATTTGTCGCGATTTCCAAATTCATGCGCGCGGTTAAATAACCACCTTGACTACCTTGGCTTGCCTAGAAGAGTAGGTTTCTTGGGAGGTACTGTAATAATGCGAGAAGATATTTTTTCTTGGGGCCAAGAGCCTTTGGAGCTAAGAGCTCACTCACCGCAATCGTGGAGAAGAGAGGGTTGGCCGCTAGACTGTTTCTGGATTAGAGCTTGCCTAGAGCTAGACAGGGTTTTATTGTACGGGACATAATTCCCGTACAATACAGTACACTATGTGGCCAAGACGACCTCAAACATTTATTTGTTCAGCGGCGCCTATTGTCAGTTGCGGCTAAGCTTAGAAATAGAGATGGAGGGTAGGTATGTATTGTTTGCACTCCGCTTCGTGCAGGTACCTAGGTAGGTAGCGAGCGGGGTTTGCCTCCAGCCATCATAACCAAGGTAGGCAAGGTAACTTGGCCATAATGTAGAAAAGACCGGACTGCTTAAACCTAAACTGCACATAGCCTTCATTCTTTGCATTCATCGGTACTTCCGCGGTCAACAATTCCCGAATCCCAGAGCTTGGGTGTTGCGAGCTCGGGTGGTGGAGGGACTTAATTCATGTGGGGGACCTGTAAAGGAACATCAAGTCACAGCTGCGGCTTCCTACCAAGTATGTACTGACTGGACCGGAACTAGGTGTACAGTGCCTACGGCCTGGAGAATGGCTGCAGTTGGACGCCACCAAGGAAGGAATGGGACCGTGGGCTTTTTCTTTCTTTTGCTTTTATTTTCGACTGTACTTACTTGTTACTCTGACTAAGTTCTCTTTTTTTTCCTTGTCAAAAATCCGCTGCCATCCCGTCATCCCCTCATCACGCTTTAGTGTCTTGTCGTCCGGAGCCAGGCAACCCACAGCGAGCTTCCTCACCAATTCATAAACAAAATTTATCTCGTCCGAACCAGCAATGGCTCTCAAAGTCGTAGTAGTAGGCGGGGGCATCGCCGGGCTCGCTAGTGCGACGGCGCTCCGTAGGGCCGGGCACGACGTCACAATACTGGAGCGGTCGCAGAGGTTCGACAACGAGGTGGGAGCGGCTATCCACGTGCCGCCCAACTCTACCCGGCCGCTGATCGCCTGGGGTTTCGATGTTGTTCGCGCACGGCTGGTGCGCTTCAAGCATAACTTGTTTGCCGACGGCAAGACCCTTGACGTGCAGATGGTGATCGAGAAGGACACCAACCAGATTGACAAAATCTACGGCGGGCCGTGGATGGCCGCGCACCGAGTCGACCTGCACGAGGAGCTGAGGAGGTTGGCATTCGCTGAGCCCGGGGCCGAAGATGGGGCGTGGGGGACTGTAGATGTGCGACTTGGGGCCGAGGTGGTTGCTTATGTGAGTGTCTCGTCCTTCTTCCTCGGGCCGTGTCCTGCATTCGCCCCCCATATTTGTTACGAACCTAACGGGATAATGAATACACACAGAACCCAGAGACTCCGTCCGTGACCCTTGCTGACGGACAGATCGTCTCAGGGGACTTGGTGGTGGTGGCCAACGGCATCCATTCAGGGGCGCCGGCAGCCGTAACGGGGCTAACTGTGACTCCCAAAGCCGTGGGCGCGTACAACTTTTGCTACAGGTTTCTTATCCCAACCGAAGTGCTCAACAGCGACCCAGCGACCAAGGATTGGGACAAGGAGCGAGGTGACGGAGCCATGAATTCGTTTGTCGTCGGTGACAAGAGGCTGGTTTCCTACACATGTCGAGAGTGGGTGCACCCAGTTGGCGGTTGACAATGAACCCGACGGTGCAGAAAGTAAATGAAAGAGGCAAAGGAGAGAAAAAAGATGACTGACTTTTTGGGGATTTGGGTAGTAACGAGGTGCACAACTTTGTGGGCCTATTCAACGATCGGAGTGCCGGTTCAGGCCAGAGAGAAGGTATGGTTGGTTGTTTGCTTGTCTGTCTGCCTTGGCCATGGAGCGCTTGCTGACCAATGGATTGCTTGCTTGCTTGCTCGCTTGCTTGTTTGCTTCAAGACTGGCATGCTTCCGCAGACAGGGCCAAGGTCCTGGAAACCTTTTCAGAGTTCCACCCGCAACTACGGACCATCATAGGGTAAGTCTTGTCGGCGTTGCCGTTCTAATTGCTTTCCTCCTTGAGTCGTGGCACATCAGTCACTGACAAGTACGTGACCCTCTGGCGTCACATTACCGTGCATACAGCAAGGCCACAGAATACAAACAATGGCCATTGTTGTACCGTGATCCCCTTCCGACCTGGATCAAGGGGGGTATGGTCATTGTGGGCGACGCATCACATCCGATGCTCCCTTGTGAGTAGCCCAGCCCTGTGTAGTCTGTCTAGCCGTGCAAGGCCTGTTGAATGGATCAAGACTGACAGGAACACACACAAACAACAGTCCAGGGCCAGGGAGGTGCACAGGCCGTAGAGGACGGGGTGGCCCTCGGCATCTCAATGGCCGGAGCAACACCCGAGACAGTCGGCGAGAGGCTTGTGGCTTTTGACAGTGTACGCCGCAGTCGGGCCAGCGCGCTGCAGATTCTCAGCAACGTCGGACAGGACGAGGCGCTCAAGGTCAGGGCGGAAGCTGCAAAGTTTGTTCCGATCGAGACGATTCCGAGTAAGTGCATAGTCGGTGGCTAACCCATTGAGGGGGGAGGGGACCTCATGGCCTCATGATTTGACAGTCGGTGATGAAATGCTTTGCTGACTTTTTTGGGTCATCTTTTGCAGAGGGTCCAGATGAGTTTTATGCTTTTAGCTTTGGGTACAATGTCGTCAAGGACATGGTGAACACGATGAGGAAGAAAATCGATCCCCTGTTTGAGCTTCCCAAAGGCTTTTTCATCAAGGAGCCGGTGATTCCAGGGCAATGATCAAAAAGTAAGCTTTCTTGTTCATTGCTTTTTAGGTTGGTATGGCTGGAACTAGACTAGTTCTAAAACTAGAGAACTAGAACTATAGCAATAGCCCATGAGCCACAAGCAATGAGAGGAATTTGGGCCTCGATTTTGTTTGTGTCGGCGACATCGGAAAAGCTGAAATCCCTTTTGTTCCACAAGGTAATTAATTCACCTTGGGTTGCTTACCTTTCTTTGTGCTTCTATGTGGGTTTAAATGTGGAACCCAAACCAATTGAATTTGACAAATTGAAAGACGCGCCTGCTTGACTTGATTGAAACGCGACTTTTCACGCAAGGTACAGAAGGTACTGCACGGGCCTGGCCCACTCCGCAATTGAATTGATTGGTTACCTTGCTTGTAGGCCCCGCTCGCGGCACGACATTTCATTCGATTACCGGGCCAACTCAATTGGAAAGAAAGTGCGTGCATACCATACCTTACTTGCATGCTGGCGATCCAATGCAATTGCTTCCAAGTTCAAACCCTTATTCTTATTCCACTTTGTAGCTTCACTCCTCATGCTTTGGAGTTTTTTCCTACTATTACAGTCCTGTAGTTTTTGACGTGCCTCGTCCATATCTCTCATATATATATATACCTGTGAACAACGACAAAACTCAACCTTTTGGTCCTTTCCATTTCAATCGAATACCTCTCCCACATCCCTCATAGTCCAGCCCTCCGACATGGCGCCAATCGACGAAATCTGCCCCGATTGGGTGTTTTGCATCAGCTCAAACATCCAGTACGCTCACGTTCTCTTTTCCCCATTGCCCAGCTGTTTTCTTCTGTCGCCTGCTAACCTCGGCGTTTTGCCTCCCCCCGTGTAGCGTCTGCCGTGACCGCGCCTGGTTCGTCGACTACACGCCCTTCTCCACGTACGTATCCTGCGACCCCTCGAGCCCCGACCTGGGCGTCCTCGGCGTCGGCACCGTCCTCGTCCCCGTCGAATCCGCCCCCGGCGCCACCGCACCTACCCACATCCGTCTCGTTTCCGTCCTGCATGCCCCCTCGGCCCGCGTCAACCTCATCGGCGGCATGGCCGTCATGGCCAACGGCGGCAGCTTTTCGCTTGGCGGCTCCCAAGGTCGCGGTGGTCTGTACGACGCCAGCGGAAGGCAGGTCGCCTACTTTTCGAGGGACGCGGCCAACCCGAGGCTGATGGCCATCAAGCTGTGGGGCAGTTGGCCGTCGAGCAGGATACAGCAGGGCGGACTTGAGTCGGTGGTCAGTGGCGCCCACTGGGCCTCGCAGGAGCGGGAGAGGTGGTCCAGGTTCGTCGAGAGGTTGAAGATGCTGCAGCAGGCCCCCGTCGCGACCAAGCGCAAGGCCTCGCTAGCCTACGACGCCGACCCGTGCGGCGCCGAGGAGAGGCGGCAGTGCAAGCGCCAGCTTAACGGCGGCTACCGGCTGCCCATGCAACACTCGTTCCCTGACGCAGGCAACAGTTGGGACACGAGGCAACAGGTCATGTGGGATGTCATGGTCGAATGAGTTGGAGGGACTGTGAGCGGTGAATAAGGATAGGATTGGGTTTGGAGCATAATTTATTTGTTTGTTTGTATCATCGTTATTTATGAGATTATCAGCAATATTCTTTTCCTTTTTGCATCTGCCCTCGCTAGATAGAGCATCATTTCGGGGGCTCACACAATACAAGGAGCATTTACGTTCCACCAACTGCTATGGTTTCATTGGTATAGGGTTGCTCTAGTGTAGATCGAACGGCATCGAGGAGAAGGAAGAGGCAGGGAGATAGGGGTAATGAATAGCAACGCCAGATTTTAAATCCATATTTTGGAAGTGAACGCAAGAGACCAATCTACGAGCCAATTTTAACCCCAGAACTTGCTTCTTCGGCAAACTATTTTCCTTTCGAGATCTCTCGCTCGAGCGAGAAAGGAGAAGAAAATGAGAAAAGCAAAACCAACTAGCCAATACGACTATGAGGAGAAAGCAGCCTGTGCCAAGCAAGATGCAGAGGTTCAAGGTGGACTTTCAAGCGTCCACAACATCTCAGCCCCCGAAATGATCGGGATTACTAAACAGGAACCTGTCGACCGGGCACAGTCGCGGTGATCATGCCTAGTGGATATCTTGTATTATAATCATATCAAGACAGTCATGTCACTTGGTAATCGTTGACTGTTAGTGTGGCCGAGGAGGTTTTGCTGTCTTTCAAAATGAAAGGATAATCCGCTAGGCAAGTACCTTAGTCTCTGATTGAGGCAGGCATGCTAACGACCTGACGTTAGTTGGTAAACTCGGACTTCTCCTTGGCGGTCTTTTGCGATTGGGATCTGCAGAGTAGTGTTGGACTGTCAGTGAAAAAATTAATTAATTTGCAGAGGGTTACACAGAGAGGGAGATGAATCATACTTGCCGTTTCACCACCAGGCTCATTACCATGCGATGAAAAACACTCTCCGTACTCTTGAGCGCGCAACATCTTGAGCCTTCTCTACGAGTACCAGAGCATCTATATCATTTGGCTTCTCCTCGATGACGATGTGGTCGTTGTGACGGTGTTATTGGTCATCCACGATTAATTTGTCTCCCATCCAATTGGTCTGCACGTCGTAGTGGGTTTGTGGGCTGTAAACAATGTGATGATGATGTCGGGTAGATATCAGCGCGGCCGAGGATGCAGTAGTGTCACTGCGGACCATGTCTGCCAGAGTGACGGTGTAGGTGCGACAGACGGCTGGTGTAGATGAAGCCGGTGTCCTAGAGAGGGACAAGGTGACGGAACGGGTATTGACCGTCTGGGTACACTGCGTAATGGCCACGGCTAGAGTTGCTGGCATTGGCACCCCTTCGCTGAAGGTCTGGTACGAGGTCACTACTTTGGCTTGGCGGAAACTGTACTTGATGGATGGTGTTGAGTCCAGACGATAGGTGTGGCAACGCCAGGATGGCAACTGCCTTGAGGACTAGGATGATTTGAAGAAGCTGAAGGTTGAGGATTAGATTTTCGTCAGTGAGGAAAACCCCAAGGAGATAAAGGCAACAAGTCTCACCTTCATCGTGGCTGGCAGTGGAACTTTGGTCTTGAAGTAAGGTATGCTTGATTATTGGCCCGCAAGCTTTCTGAAGCGATGGCTGCTGTTTGTGTGGTAGTTAGCTCATAAGAAATCGACTCGGTGGGAAAAGAAGGGTGCGGGTGTGATTGAACAAAAGAAGGATTTGTTTGACTCTTTCTTTCGTCACCTGGTGCGAGCTTTTTGGCTGGCCTTGGTGGCACAATGATCAAGAAGAATTCCCATGCCCTCTTGGAAGACGAACTGATTTGCAGCTGATCATAACTGTATCAAATCTCGTTGCAGGTATCAGGCAGGTACTGAAAGCAGGACGGAATGAATGTTCGTGATGTGGACAGACGAGATATTCTCCAAGTGCAACCAAGCGGCCTGTAGCAACGAGTTTGTGAATTTAACTACTTGATCTGGCTTGAACGCGAATCGTAATTTGAACGAAAAAGATATAGCACTGGCAAAATGCTTTTCAACTGCAAAAAATGTCATTTCGAGGGCCAGATTCGCAGCGGAAAACACGCAAAAGAAGCTATACCGCTGCGCTCGCTTATCACGAACCCTAAGTGTTCACTATTCACTCGCATGTCTACCAGATTTCGTATCTTCAAACATGATAAAGTTTGATTTATGGGCTATGCGCGACTTCCAGGCAGAAACGGTCACACACGTGTACAGTGGACTACCAGAAGCCGATGGCTGTCGGCTGTTGCCGCCTTGGTAACTCATGCTTGTTCATCTCAAAGACATGAGTCTTGTCTTTTTTCAGATGGAATCTCTAATGTCCCTTGGCGGAATGGGGCTACCAAACTTGAAGTCCTTGGCTGGAGTCCAGAGGGCCATCTATCTACATACCACACGTCTGGGGAATTTGCTATCGTCCCAGAGTCTTGATCGGTTCAGAGCATAAAGATATAGCTCGCATCAGCTTGGATGATAGTACGGATGATATTCTGAGTGAAGAAGGAAAAGCCCTGGTCCCTGGGGTGGCCATGAAAACTGATTAATTATGCGTAAAAATCCCAGCGGCGGTCTTCCTTTTTGATAAAATTAGTTTGTAAATCATAAGTTCGTCGATCCGCAAACAAGGGGGAAAAAAGGAGACAGGCTTGACAGGGTACCCACAAGGATAAAAAGAGTGCTCAGCCCCAGCCCTATGGTAGCATTTGCCCTTTTTGGACCCCCCAAGAGGCCATGGTGTGAAACACAATGGGTGGAGAAGGAGCTGGTGGCGGCTTCAAGAACCTAACCCATGACTAACTTTCCCGGGGGTGTGACATCAATTTTTGCTACCACTTGGCTCAACTGAGGAAAGCTTAGATGGACATTCGTGCGATGGCGTCGAGGCATTGACGCGCTGCTCCATAAATTGTACCCATATGAAGGCTTGACGGCTGCCAAGAATAGCAAGTCGGCATTTTGTATTTCTTTTAACTTTGAACGGCTACTGTGGATCGACGAGATCTAAGTAGTATCTCTAAGTAAATCCCTGTGGGGGATTGGCCAAATCGGCTAAGCGAGAATAATGCCGGCGGGCTGTCTCTAAATTTGTAGGATGAGATGTGACTGTACGTGGCAAGCGAGCAGACAAGCTCCCTATGCGAAAGCTTCCAAAGAAAAACAAACATACCACGATACTCAAGGAGGCATTTGGACAACAAAAAAAAAGGTCTACCTATTTGTAAACATCTACACAAACATAAATACATCCAAGTCTCACCTTCTTGTCCTTCACTTTTCTTTCTATCTTCACTCATCAGCTTCCACAGCAGAACCCGAGTTACAAACACATTTTCCTTTACTACTTCTCTTTTGTCTTTTTCTCTCTTCTTTCTCATTCTTCTTTTCACTCTTCTCCTCCTTTCCTTTTTCTTGTTCTTCTTCCTCAACAACAACCTTCAACCGTCAACATGCAGTTCAAGAGCATCTTCGTCTTTGGCTTGCCTTTGGTCAGCGTCATGGCCGCTCCCATGCCCTCCAAGGGTGGACTCGAGGCTCGCCAGGACTTTGAGATCCTGGCTTCGAAAAAGCCTTCGCCCAAGCCCGCTCCCAAGCCCGCACCGGCACCTGCACCCAAGCCTGCCCCGGCACCTGCCCCAGCACCCGCACCAAAGCCCGCGCCGGCTCCGGCTCCCGCTCCGGCTCCCGCTCCGAAGCCTGCCCCGGAGCCAAAGCCCAACACCCCGGCGCCCAAGCCAACCGGAGCGGCCCCCAAGCCCAGCGACCCTCCCAAGCCGACTGGTGCCGCACCAAAGCCTACCGGTGCCGCCCCCACCTCGCCGGGTGCCGCCAAGCCGACCACTCCTCCCCGCGCAGGCGGCGGCGCCATGGTCCCTGTTAAAGACCCAAAGCCGTTTGGAACTGGAGCCATCAAGGCCACCATCCAGGCCGCGGTGATGGACCAGATCTCACAGCAAGTCTCCAACGGGCTCGGGCAGGCCATGAAGCTGGTCACCGACGTTGCCGACTGGACCAAGGCCCGCGAGGATTTCACCAAGGCAACCGTCCAGACCATGTGGGACACCAACACCGACACGGCCGCCTACAAGGGCACCGTCTGCTACAACGGAGCCTTCAAGGTCGACAAGCCCAATGGTATCGCCGGCCAGACGAGCGTCGACCTGGTCAAGGGCTCGCTCAAGACCAACTACAGCTGCTTCTACATCATGCCGGGCAACGTCTTCCGCGCCGAGGGTGACGGAGGCTTCATCAACCTGGCCACCGCCGGCAACTGCAAGTTCACCGACAAGGTTCTCACCTGCTAGAAGTATTGCTTCTCTTTTTGATGTCTCCTTTTTTTTCTCTTCTCTCTTCCATCTTTTATTTCCTTTGTATTTGCTTGGTCGTTCTGTTCTAGGAGCATATCAGCGGGTGCATATGGCAGGAGGTTTGGCGTTCGTCTGCTTTCCTTTTTTCAATGTTTTTTTCAATGTTTTCTTCTGGGTTTTTTTGATTTCTTCTTTTTTTCTGGCTGTCAACAGAATTGGGATTTCTCGACAAGTGGTTGTTACTTGTTAGGCATGTAGCATCTCATATCCAACATTGCTCTCTCTGTTTTTGAGACTCTTTCATTCCAACTTTGATTGAAATCCTTTCCTTGCTTGATATACTGTGACCTGCTGTGATTGTGTCGGACCCTGAAAGGGTTTTGTCTCGTGACTATTATGAAGAAATTCTTGCGTGTCGTCTACTGTTAGCAATTATTGCAGAACGTTGGTCGGGCGGCAAAGGAGCAAATGCGGTAAATTATACTAAACGATTGTGTCCAACAGAGGCTTTGCTTGACTTGGCTCGGTGGTCTTGTGGATGGATGCCTTGATGCCTCATCTTTTCTTGTTAGAGGAACCTCTCTGACCCTCGAGTAGGGATGTATAATAGAAAAGATTCTATCCATATTCTCTCAGAAACACCAGGTCAACGTCACTTGGCCACTTTCAAGAGGGCAAATGTATCATGCATGAATCCTAAAGTTCAGTTAATAGGTTTTGAACCACTTGAAGATGTATGTAGGATGCAGCTGTCTATGTGCCCTTGTTATCCCGTTTCAAAATTGCGGCCGATGATGCTTAGCCCCGTATCAGACTCTCCAAGCTCGAGGTAGGTCTGCCAACTTCCATGACGCATTCGTTCCTCAGATGGATGTCAAAGCCCAAATGATATCACCCCGCCTCCCAAAGTACGCTATGGTCAGTATAGCTCCTCAGATTCGTCCATAATCGTAGTAGTAGCCCTCCTGGATGACAAATTGGCCGGGATCATGAGTGTCCTGCTTGACCTTCTTTGCAGCGGGCTCGAGAGGATTGGTGTCGAACTGGTCGTCGCGGGTGTCATCTCCCAGCATCTCGGAAGCCTTCTTCTTCTTGGCAGTGCTCGGCTTGGTGGTGTTATCCTTGGCGGGGGCATTGACAGTGTATCCGGCGCCGAACTCGTCCTGAAACCGCTTTCGGAGCGCAATGAAGGCGTTTCGAGCCGACTTTGCCTTTTCAAGGCCGAGGAAGTTGGCAAAGATCTCATAGTCGATCTGCATGCGTACAATGAATGGTGTTTTGGGATTTATTTGATTAGACCAAAAGTTTCAGTGGAAAGAGCGACCAAGGAAAAAGAAAGGGATGCTAGAGTGACCGGTGACGAACCTGTGGGTTTTTGAGCGAAAGCCAGGCGCCGACGAGAAGCTCACACTCGCGCTGGTTGAGGTTCACCTTGTCTTTGCCTGAAGGACCCATGATGATAGAGCTGCGAGCGTGGATGGACGATAAAGTGGCCACTAGTTTTTGAAAATCAAGGCGTACAAGGCAAGCTGTGCAGTTGGTTGATGGTGGTGGTTTGTTTCGTGTCTGGAAGATCTTCTCAGTCTCGGTTGAGATTTTAGACCTCTTTCGAATTGGAAATTTGATTTGTGGATCTTGTTGCTTTTTCCCCCCCCCCCCCCCCTCTCTATGAGGTAGTGAAAAAAGACTGGCAGCTGGTTTGCCAGGCGCGGGTACTACAGTACGTGCGTGCTTTGATCTAGGCAGAGGTGCCCCCTTTAATGATGACTTGGTCAAGGCGGTCAGTAGGCAGAGAGGATCTGCTTTTGCTGTTATTGTTGTCGTTCTTCAGCCAGATCCTGCTTTTGGAGAGATGTACAAACGCGACCTACCATACAAGATGTGCTACTTAACTAGGCAGATAAGCTCCTTAGGTAGCCAATGCAGGTAGTCAAACGTCCTGCTGATGACATCCTTGTTGAATATGACTTTTCATGATTTGTGCTGTCCAAATACATCAAGTAAGCCAGCCATAGCCATAGCCATAGCCCAATTTGTCAGTTTGCTCATCTGGGCTGGCTAACCTCTTGTCTTGGGGGATCTTTCTTACCCTTCATCCCCAAAACATGCTCCTGCGTACAATATGGCACACTAGGCATTTACCCAGCTACGGGGTACGACTTGTTTACTCCCCAATCTAATGCTTCTGGATATGTGAATCTTTGCCAAAGGTGTGAGAAAGATGCGGATATAGATGGACTCTCTTATAGGTGACGAGTGCCTCTCACTAGCATCAGATACCCCATTTTTATCCCATCCCGATATTCACGCCAAGTACAGCTTCCAAACCATCACCCACCCGACGCTTGAACAATACTGCCCCACCGACCCTTTGTCTCCAGCCTGAGTGGGCGAAAACGAACCTGGGCCCGCACCTACACAAGACTGGGTCACATTCAGGAAACACTTACATGAGCCGGAGTTGACGCGACCGGGCTGGCCACCGTGGCTTAGTAGAGAGTCGACAGGGGCACCGCCGACGGTTTGCAAGCCAACAAGACAGAAGTATATGAGCGTCGTTAGGAATACGCTCCAGTTTTAGAATCAGACTCCAAGATTTTGTGAGTTTCCTGTTGGCTTGAACAATAAAAAGATAGGCTGCTACAACCAGCAAGTCACCTGATGGTTTTTCAAGGGGCCGAGTATGCACACCCACATCCACACAGATACGCACACTTGTATGTATATGTATATACCTGCAGGCTTCGCATTTAAATAGACGGGCTGCTGACAGTCCGACCAGGCGTGCAGTTATTCTAATAGGCCTACACGATCCAAAAAAAAGAAGAGAAAAGAAGTCACTGGCCCACCACTGCGTCACTATAATGCACATGATACACTCTTATCCATTCTACAGTCACGCATGCTTTATTAGACGACCGTTGATGAACCGCTCTTGCTCGCGCACCGGGCCGGCACGGGCGAGGAGTTGGCAAGCAGCATAGATGTGGACACCACCTATATATGAGGACCAAAGGCCTGGATGAGGCCAAGGCGACAGACCTTTTTTCCCTCCTGGTCCTGGTCATGGTTGTGCTTATGCGTATGTAGCAAATATCATCACAGCGTCGGCGCTGCCAGAGTGCGTCGGTTTTCTGCGGGAGCGGCCGACAAGGCGTAAGGAAGGGCTGTTGAAGGCGGCCGAGGCTGGTGCGTTGGTTGACGGCAATTACAGCCTGCTGACCATGGCCTTGGTCAATGCGGGGCGTCCAGTTGCGAAGAAAAGGTTCGGGCAATGTGGAGGTTTGTAGTCTGGTCAGTTCCCTGAAGCGCGAGGCAAGTGGAATGGATCACCTTGTACCTGGGACACAGCGAGGCGAGCACATCGGATGTCACGCTGGATGTGGATGATGTGTGTAGTTGGGGCCGACAAAAGGTTGGGTTTTATTGTTTGTACTTTGGAGAAGACGCCGCCGCATCGGGCCGGCTCGGGTCGGGTCAGGGCGGGTACCGTCAGGAATGAGGAGAGCGACGGAGGTGGTATTTGATCTTGATAAACAGTTAGTTCCCAGGTGATGAATCAATTGCTCGCTGGCGTTGGAGATGTTTGTTGTCGGGACCAGTTTGTCTTTTTAATTTGTCGCTTCACTGTTTCGGAATTGGTTCGACACCAAAATGGTACGATCACCCTCCACTTGAAGTGTTCCCCTCCACATCCCGAGATGCGGGGTAATCGGCTGCAGGTACGGTACACACCTCACCTACCTTACCTTGGTCACGTTTAGGTCCTCTTGGGTTTTTACTGCTCGCTAACAATTGCAGTAGGCCCAAAACAAACCATGCACGGTGCGTGGTACGGTACCTTGCGTTGGAGTTGGAGATGTATGCATGTCACCAACCAACCGTCTTGGACTATCTAGATCTACAATGGATAATTCTAGATGGATAATTAGTAATTAGTACTGTTTTATTAAAACAGTTAGATTTTATATCCCAACAATGGCAGCCGTCATCCATCATCCCAATTGCTACACGATCGATGCAACAACAAAAACGTCAGGCTTGGCAGGATTACGTAGTGGATAAGATAAAAATGAGATGTTTTCTTCTCAAGCCAATTAATTACTGCAACGATTGATTGACGTAGCATAGTCATCTCTACTCGTCCCTACAGAAACAGACAAAAATAAAATGGTTGCAAGAATATCAAAAGTGTGGCTGACGCTGGGCCGATTTCTCTAGAGACGTCATGTTAATCGATTGAAAATCCTGTAAAACCCGCCACACTACATCAGGGAGCGTCATTTGCCGCGCCGATCACTTTTCCATGCCCAATGAGAAATGAATGGAGATGCATTTCCTGACGTCGGTGTTTTTTTTTGGGGTTTTTTTTTTTCGCCCACTCACAGTCCTCTTCTCGGCCTAGGTACACTCAAAAATCAATGACATTGAAAGATTGTTTACGCAGTTCGGTAGACACGAAAGGTGGGAGCTGCGATGCATAAAACGGGATTGTTGCAACACGATTTGGTCCCACAAAGATAGATGCTTCCTTCATACCTACTCACTCACCCAAACATAAACATAAACAAAACAACTATTTTAACAAACTTTTGTTGCTCATAAAGCAATCACACACCTATCCAAACAAAACAAGACCTACAAACACAAGCACAAACACACACACGATCAAAATGTCTGGCCTCTTCGACAACAAGGACAACAAAGATTCGGGCGCAACCGGCGTCGCCAAGACCGGCACCACAACCGTCGGTAACACCCTCTCTGGCTTGACCAACACGGTCGGTGGCGTGGTCGGTGGTGCCAGCCGCGGCGTTGGCGAGACCGTCTCGGGCGTCACGGGAGGACTGGGCAAGCCGCTGGGAGACGGAGTCGCCAACGTCGGAACATCTGTTGAGAGCGGCGGTCAGAATATCGCCAAGAGCACCAGGGATGCTGGGGAATGGAAGACCAACAACTAATTTAATTTTGTATCAAATGTTGAGTTTATAACGAGAGCGGGAGATGATGTATTTCAATATTATACTTGAACAATTGAATTCATTTTGATGTTTGTCGAATTTTGCACAATTAATTCAACTGTCTACTAAACTTCTAGTTTGAATGTCAAGTTCCAAGTCCTATAACCATTATTTGGCTCCTTCAAGTACCAGTCTAGGTAGTCTAGCTTGATTTTACACTTGAACAACTCTTGTAAATCTGGAAAGACTTGATCATTACCAAATGTGCAGCCGGTTGTCACGTGCGATCAGCAACTTAATATGTTCCTACTTGGGTAGGCAGGCCACCAAAATATCGGACCGGTTCGGTGGGTCGGCTCCGACAAAAGGTTCAAAAAAGACACGGCACCAGCGAATGTAAAGTCTATTCTAGTTCCAGTGCTAGTTCTAGATTTATCAGAAAGGCACAGAAACAAATAAACATATAGCCACGCAACCACATACGCAACTACATACCCAACAATGACAGACAATCAAATCGGTGACAATAATCCTGACGCGTCTCTTGGCACCCCCGCCGAAAGACTTGCCGCCCGCAAGCCCATCCCCAAGCCGGTTCCGGCCTATCTGCCCCACCCCGGCTCGGCTTTGGCCGTCGACAAACAGCTGTACCAGGCGATCCAAGAGGCACCGCGGGTGCTGTTGGAAGAATTTACCTTGCCAATTCGATCCGGGCGGGCGTGGAAGGCATCAGCGGGGTCCATAGTCAGAATCAGCACTCCAGAGGGGCCTCAAGTAGGTGACCTCAACATCTGGAATGCTCACAACCCTCGCGAGCGCTTCTGGGCCAGTCGCACAAAGCAACTGCATGCCTCGCACGTCTCCACCCACGACCGCCTCTGGTCCTGTCTGCCGTACATGCGACCTCTGGCTACCATCATCGCCGACTCGCTAGCCTGGTACGGGGTTGACGAGACTGGCGGTCGGGTGCATGACCTGCTGGGCACCCGCTGCGACCCTTATATCAACAATGTGCTCAGCGGTGGCAGCTACGACTTTCAGTGTCACTCAAACCTCACCAGGGCTGTGATCCCGTTTGGTCTTGAGGAGAGGGATGTCCACGATGTCATCAACCTCTTTCAGGTTACGGGGCTGGATGAGAAAGGCAGGTATTTCATGAATCCTTGTCCCGCGCAGGCCGGGGATTACATAGAGTTTCTATGCGAGCAGGACCTGTTGTTTGCCTTGAGTAAGTTCCGATAATCATGCAGCTTTTGATACTTGCTTGCTCTATCATTGTCTCTTTCTTGTTCATTCTTGTCCCTTCTTGTCCTTCTTTACTGTTGGATATCTACTTTGGGTACATTATACTAATCAACCATAAACACTCACTCACCCTTCAGGCACCTGCCCTGGCGGTGACCTCTCTCTCTGGGGCTTTGGCAGCGACAGCGAAAAGGAAATGACAATGTTGCCGGCCACTCAAGGTCCAAGTCTTTGCTCTTGAGGACCGTGGTGCACTTCTCCAGTGCAAAGGGTGGAAACCCGCGGAAAAATCAGCATACGCAGGCAGGCATGGAATGCATGTCCCGCTTGGAGAGCGCATGAATTAAAGTGTCACTACCTATCCAGGCCTAGACCCCCGAGGTTCGACCTTTGCTTTGCTGCTTTCTTTGCCTGCCTTACCTTCCCGGCTAGAGATTTCAGAGTTTGCCGGTTCACGTCAGCAGGCAAAATGGCAGCCCGTCTGCATGGTCCCTTTGAAGAACAGGGGTTCCCCTCTTCTAGTCCCTTGGCAACTAGGCAATATACACAAAGCCTGACCTGAATTGACCAGTATGCATCTCCAAAAACTTGGCATTTCATGTAGATCTCGGGCGTAGCTGCATTTTCCCTTGCTCATTGAAGTACCCGTTGCGGCTGATGTGAGATGCAATGGCAACTCGAATGCACAAAACCACCCATGTAATTTACCAAGAACCCTTGAGCAACATGCAAAGTCCTAAATCGGCCAGGCTGAAAGCTGTACTGAGTGGCTGATTGGCGGTATCAATCTTGTTTACCAAGACATTGCGGTTAGTTAGTTCTCGGGGTCTCCCGCTGAGGCAGGAGCCTCAGCATAACTCTTTTTGGTAACTTTCTCACTCTCCAACTCTGTATCTCTTGTCTATAAAAGCCTGCACGACCGCAATCTTTCTTTGTGTCTTTGTCTCATACCATCCATCAAGCACCTATCCAATCAAGTCAATCATCCCCCCGGCCTCCCAAGCTTCAGCCGACTCTCTTTGCTCGATATTCCTACCCTAGTCTAAAAAAGAGAAAACCCTCGTCCCCAGTCTCTACTTCTTTCATCAAAAACCATGAAGCTCTCATTCACCCTCACGGCCCTCGCCTTTGCCGCCACGGCCACCGCTGCCCCCAGCAAGACAGACGCGGAGCTGCCCAACCCAGTGGCCGTCGCCCCGCGCCAGATTTCGAGCATCGGCAGCTTGCTATGCAACCCCGGCTCCTACCAGTGCCGAAACGGAAACACCGACATCTACGTCTGCAACGGTAGCCGTAACTGGCAACTCAGTGCTCGATGCAACGCAGGCAGGTGTCTCCAGTCGAACGGAGCTGCCTTCTGTACTTGAGCAGGACACCCCAAGCCGCAGGGGATGGGGCCATGAAACATGCCCATCTTGGCAGTGCCGGAACCTTTGCTCGCCGTCATGTCCAATATCATGTCAGGTCTCGGAGTAGTGTGAAATGGAGGGAACCAGGTATACATGGCTCCAGGAAGATGCCGGTAGTAGCTGTTTATAAACAAAAATATAATCAACAAAAAGCACTTTATAATTCCAGTAAAAGGAGCCTATTTTTGAATCTTTTACCATGGAAAAGTCCCCAAAGTGGTATTAAAGCGCCAGAGGAGAGCGCCTGACTGACTTCCTCTGGTTTTTATAGAGACACAGAAGGAATTTTGGGTTGTATCCTAGGATATAGATTCTCCACTTGTAAGCAAAACTCACTTTGAGCGTTGTAAATTGATATAAAATGCCAGTCACTATAGTCTCGGACTTGACATGACCTACTGTCCCGAGACCGGAAGAAGATGTTTGGTTTCCATAAACTCCCCTGACTCTGGCTGGTCTGTCCACATGCACCCAGTCTGACAGCAAACAGCCATGACTGGGGATTCTATGTACGTACCGGTACCTATTCATCAATCTGTCAAGACCTACTACTCATTTTCGTCAACAAGCAGATCCCAACAACAAAATTGCGATCTTTAGAAGTCGCCAATGACAAACAAATTCCTCTTAGTGAAAAACCAAAAGAAAAAAGCAGGATCAATGTTTTGCAAGCGGAGATAGATAAAGCAGCCACGAAGCGTCAGTCTCCGACTTCTCCGTGGCGACATCGAGGCTTTGAAGCCTCACGAGTTTTCTAGGTTCCCGCATAGTTTTATATAACCATGCTAGGGATATTTTGATCTGCAGACATGAACCTAACTACTTCCCTGCACAGCCATCACTACCTAGTGAAGGGTGCAGAGAAAACAGTTGACCAAACGAAAATATGTCATTGTCCCAAGGCATTCCTGGACTCTTATTCTTGGGGCCCATCCATCCATCCGAAAGCGAATTGGGACCACATGTTTCCCTCGTTTACCCGAAAAAAGTAAAAGCTGAAACACAAAACCAGCAGCAATTGCTTGCCTGGGTCGTTGGAGAGAAAATAAAATCACGCCAGGCATGGTTGTGAGGGGATCGCTGTTCTTTTTTTTTTCTTTTTCTTTTTCTTTTTCCTTTCTTCTCTTCTTTTTTCTCCCCACAACTTGCCATACCACTATAGGCTACAGCATTCAAAGTTGAACAAGGGTTGATTATCCCAAGGGTACTAGGTAGTTGATTGTGTGACTCGCAACCTACATCATGTCGTTTGTCTGATGGTTGGCCTGGCCGTCCCAAAATGCGATTGGCTCTTGATTCTGGACTGATCTATGTCCTCTTGCTCTTGCGACGTAGCGTCTGCGTCAACCCAGCTGGCTGCTGTTATTTGGGGAGACACGCCATGGAAACTTAATTGAAATAAACTTTGGTGATTCAAACCAGCGAAGCGCCAGAACAGTGGAGGGGAGGGAAGTTCACCAATGGACGAACACTGACTGGCCTTTTTTGTCTGTTGTTGTTGGGCTTCTTTTCTTCTTTCTTTTCAACGTTGCAGCTCTTTTTTTATGGGTCTTTTTTTGTTTTCAAGGTTGTTGAGACTTGTTTGATCGGGGAAGAAAGAGACCAGAAACAACGACGTAGATCACAAGAGAGGAAATGGCACCATAATCCACCCACCTGGTGTCCGGACGTCATCCCGGCGCGAATCCGGGGGGAAATAATACTATTTATTTATTACTTTGCAAACATATAGAAGTGAACGAAACCGGGACCCGGCTATTCACATGGTGGGGACCAGACAATGGGATGAGAGAGAGGCTAGCGAGAAGATAAGATGCGGAAGCGAGGTGAACACCAGGTGAACCATGTCGCCATGTCGACGATACTTTGTGGCTAGGCTGTTGCGTGGCGATCGAGACCGAGGCAGACGCCGAATCTGGTCTTCCTGGTGATCAAGATTGGGGTCCTTTTTTTTCTTGACCATACATGATCATGACAGTTTGTTTGTTTCCTTTTTTGCCGGGGCTGCTATGGTTGGGTTTAGGTCGTCTGACTGACTAGTGGGTGATAAATTTAGCCAATGACCTCAGTTTTGCGATCTAGCGAAGGACTATATATCCATCTGTATAGCTTCTCTTCCAGCTTTTTTTTTGCCTTCAGTCATTGTGTTCGCTTCACCTTACGGTACAGCGTCAACTGCCCTACTTGTCAGGATATCTCTCCATCGTTTACCATCTTTATTCACTCTACTGAGTATATCGATTTCAATTGATATGCCCACCACCCTCATTTTCATTCCCGACCCGAATACGTCTGAAACAATATAGTCCACGGCGACTTGTATACTATAAGCCTGTTGAGCTTACTGGCATCACATCACACACCACAGCACCACAAAACCACAACACCACAGCTCCCTCAACAGTTGGATCCACCAAGCAAAAGAAAATATAAAAAAAAGATATAAAAACACACAATGCATATCAAATATCTAGTCACCCTTTTGGGGTTACAACAGCTGGTTTCGGCTTTGCCGATGCAGCTGGCCCAGGATGGCATGGCGGCTACTCAGGCACAGGCCCAAGACGCAAGGAAAAAGGGTAAGGACGGCAAGGACGGCAAGGAAATGATCACCAGCGCTCTTGATCAGGTCATGACGGTGCTCAAGAACCTTGATACGGCCATCAACAACATCAACCCCAACGATCTCACCACGGCACAGCCGCTGCTCACGGTGGCACAGTCGTCCGCGGGTGTGTTCCAGGAGGCCAGCGCCAAGGTTCAGGCCGCTCCGAAGCTCGGCCTGATCGACTCCCTGTCCATCGCACAGTCCGCCTCGGGGTTGGGCGACCAGGTCAAGCAGACCCTTGGCGACATCGTCAAGAAGAAGCCCGTGTTTGACCAGCTCGGTGTCAGCCCTCTGATCAAGGAGCAGCTGGTAACCCAAAAGGCCCAAACCGGCGGCCTGCAGGACACCATTGTCTCCAAGCTTCCCGCCATCGCCAGGCCCATCGCCGAGATGCAGAGCAAGGATATCGTCAAGGTCGTCGACGACGCCATCGAAGCCTACAGTCAGCCGCCGGCCAACCCACCACCAAAGGCCGCGCCGCCACCGCCCAAGACCTCGAGTCCTCCTACTCCCGCACCTGCGCCCAAGCCACCGAGTCCTGCTCCTCCTTCTCCTGCACCCAAGCCGCCGAGCCCCGCCCCGGCTCCTGCTCCTGCTCCTGCTCCCGCACCTGCTCCCAAGCCGGAGCCCAAGCCTGAGCCCAAGCCACCGAGTCCCGCTCCTCCTTCTCCTGCACCCAAGCCGCCGAGCCCCGCCCCGGCTCCTGCCCCGGCTCCTGCTCCTGCTCCTGCTCCTGCTCCTGCTCCCGCACCTGCTCCCAAGCCGGAGCCCAAACCTGAGCCCAAGCCTGAGCCCAAGCCACCTGGAAACCCTACCAACCCTCCCAACCCTGGGAATCCTACCAACCCTGGGACTCCCGCTCCTCCTGCGCCCAAACAGCCAAGTCCAGCTCCCCCTCCTGGTGCACCTGTTCCAGCTCCGGTGGCCCCTTCTCCGGCCCCCAGTGTGCCCAAGCCTCCCAACAATGTGGACTGAGTTAAGCAAGGCACAGACCTTCCCTTCTCCGAATTGTTTGTGCCCATCTGGGGCCACACGTTTTAAGATTTGAGGCAGCTGTCAACTTTGTCTACAGAGACTTACTTGTGCTAGTATTCTTTCTTTGTTATCTATTTTCAGTTTTGGGTTTGCAGTAACGTATGGCAAAAAAACAAACAAAAAGTCTGTGGGGTGCTAGGGGAAGTTTGCCCCGAAAGTTATGGAACGGATCTGTTTCAGTTTATCTGCTTCTCTTTTTTTTCCTCGTTCGTCTTGGGCTAATTGGCTAATGAAGGTTACCAACTGCACAGGTATGTGTGCAAGGAACCACCATCACTATTTGGTGTCTCCCAAAGAAGCCCATGTTGAACTTTTCTTTTGTATGTTTAGCCTTTTTTTTTGTGCGGCGAAAAATACCACTGGCAAGCCGGCCTCTTGCTCATCAGGATGAAAAAAAAAACAAATTTAATATCCAATCATTGTATGGAAGCAAGTTACTTTACTCTGTTGTTGCCACTGCATGTCCACCATGACATAACTGGGGGAAAGTTCCATGATCCATACAAAGCCATCCCCCAGCATGGTTTTATTAGTCGTGGAAATAATAAAGTTGACTTGACTGCCGGGAGGAAATGCAGGGAAAGGCGGAGAAGGCCGCATTACCGAAGTAAAAGCCCGAGGGGCTGTGTACCCGCGGACAAACACGAACGGATAATGTCCTTTAGCAGATTTCTCCTCTTTTTATCAAATTAGCCTGAACCCTGAACTCTTTTCTTCCCCATCTTTGACAAAAATGGAATACTGCTTGGTTTTATGTCGTTGCTCGGACGAAATGCAGCCAAGATTGGGATGAATCACTCGGTGGATGAGGGAATAGAAGATGGGAGAACAGTACTCGGATCTCGCTCGCTGCCATGCTGAAATCAAGACGACTGACTGAGTGGCTGACCAACTGACTGACTGACTTTTCTTTTCGCAACATAGTACTGCTAGAACTAGGCCCAGAACTAGAACTACTACTAGAACTCACTGCGTCATCAATTGTCCTGCCGCAGCCCGGGTTTCCCGGATCCGTCAACAGCAAAACCACTTACATGCCTTGAAAAATATATACAAAGTTCTATAGCCTTGGGAGACTCTTTTGCTTTCTTTTGTCAACACTGTTCCGAGCATCGTCATCGTCCATCTGCACGCCCATACGTACAAACATAGGCGTACACCTATATTCATCCCACCTTTATCACCGTCAAACACTACATCCGTATCCACTTCCACTCACTATCTATACTCTATAACACTTCGGACCCGGCAATGTGGCAGATTTCAGCCGTCCTGCAGGCCATCTTGTGTCTGCAGGCCCACGCGGCCGTCACACAACCAGAGCAGCCTCTGACTTCCTTTACCGTTATGAACCTCACTGCCAAGGCCGAGACTCTAAGCCATCGCGTTGAGTGAGTGATTTGTGCTAGCTAGTCGATTGACATTATCGCCGTCACCCTGTACAAGGTTGGAATTAGCGTGACTGAAACTAACTTGTGCAGATACAACTTCCTCGTCCAGACCACCCGTTCGGCCCCAGTGGTTCAGTGCAACTCTCTGCAGACAAACCTCAACGAGTCTCTGTCCAACGTCTCCATGACCAGCTGCGATTCCACCTCTGGGGTTTCCTTCTCGTGGCGACAGTTCAACGATGGTCACGCCGAGCTGATGCTGCTCCGCAAGATGTCCGACACGCTACCCATCAGAGACATTGGCGTCCACCCCATCCGCAGCGACGAGATTGGCGAAGTAGCTTCCGGCACTCAGTTTGAGCACCAGGCCTACCTGGGGCCATCCAACTTTACCGTTCCAGTCGTGAGGGTATACTGAGTCTTGTTTTAGTCGTGGACAATACAGCAACCATTATGGCGATCCTGCTTTGACCGTTCTTGTCTTGATTCCTCTTTCTTTTTCTGTCTATATTCTAGTGCATACCCCCTTGCCTTGAACAAATGAGAACAAAGTTCATGTTTGCCGATGCCTGATCTTTTCCTGAATACGACATGATGTTGTTGAGTGGTTTTGATTTTCCTTTTGCGTTAACTTTTCTTTTTTTTTCTTTTTCATTCTGGGCTGACTCTTGGTGTTCCGGTACCGCTGGCTATGCAAAACACAAAAGACATCCCCATATCCCATTTTAACATTGTTAGCCTGTTTACCCCGCAATCTTACATGGCATTGTTCAGTAATGCTATTTGGGAGTGTCTGTTGGAATAAAGTTTGAAGTATAGCTTTATCGAGTGACTGTCTGCTGTTTGCGGTGCATCGTCTGATGGTAAAGTCATCCGGAATGCCGTAAAGCTGTGGGGGAGTACGAGGTATTTGATAACGTACGGAGTACCACAAATTCCGTCTCCGAAGTCACTAGTAGCTAAGCTTTCTTCTTATCGAAAGGGCCCCCAAACCTAGACGTCTAGTCGTAAGGCATATGGTAGCCAAGTGGCGGGCACGGTATCTACGGTACAACTATGCTGCTATTCATAATTGAGCTGTTTTTGGAAGAACAGAAGAAGTGTTTCTTTTCCTTTTAGGCAACATGCCGATGTGTTTAGAAATTAGATGGAGCAACATCAGACCCAAAAACTCCCCAGCATCAGCGACAGCCATCTGTCACCAGTTATGCCCTTCACGATGGACGTCTACAGTAGTATAATGGCAATTCTAGTAAAAGGATAGCGAGGACGCCATCGCACTTTTCAGTTCGTCTGATAATAAATTATGCCCAGACTGTCCACACCTCGGCATATTGTACTACTCCGTTTGTATCACGCACATCTCGTACTCCGCACCTCGGCCGTCAGTCAATGTTTATTTATTTATATTTCTTTTCGTGAAAAGCTTAAGGCAGCTCGTTGTTTTTCTTGTGTGATAAATAGCTCTGCGATTCATGGAAAATCTCCATTTCAAGATTCCCATCAAAGATCCTCAACGCGATACTTTATCTAGCTCTTTACACACACTCTGATAGCGGCGCGCGCCGAGCTGAGCAGGCACATATATAATATTCGTCACTAGACACAGCAACCATGACTTCCACTCATTTCAACATTGTCAAGCACACCATCGATGCGTCGCACATTAGGGAATATCCACGAGCGTTGGCGAATTCCCAGGAAGAGGTGTTGAAGCTTGTGATTAATCAATACGTTCCCAAGAACAACCCTAATCCACAGCCAGGAGATGTTACCATTATTGGTACCACAGGCGGTGGTGTCCCAAAGGTGAGTGAAACAAATGGCATTACGGCCTGGTCAACAGGTTACAACACGAGCATGCTGACAAGATGAATGAATGAAATGCCCTTGCCAAAGGAACTTTACGAGCCGCTTTGGGAAGACATCCTGGACCAGGCAACCGCTCAAGGGTTTAAAATCCGCTCGGTATGGGTAGCAGATATGGCATGGCAAGGCGAGAGTGGACTTGTCAATAAGGGAAAACTGGGCAACGACCGTAGGTTTCTCTTTACGCACATCCAAGCTGACACAAAACAAACACCAGTGAAAGAAAGTTATGCTCTGACATGGTGGACCATACCCAACAGCTTCATGGGCCGATGCCGAACGCGACATCCTCCATATGATCACCCATTTCCGCATACCGGCGCCGATGATGGCTATTGGTCATTCCCTGGGTGGTCCCGTACTCGCCGGGGTTGCCCTGATGCACCCGCGCCTGTTTCGGAGCGTCCTGATCCTGGAGCCTATTTTGGGGATTTGGGACAGCTCAGTCGACGGGACGGCCGTGATGCTCTATTCGGCAACCCGACATGACCACTTTCCTTCCATGGACGCAGCAAGAGCCTTCTTTTCCCAGCATCCGTTTTACGAGACTTGGGATCGTCGATTTTTCGAACAATGGCTGCGGTACGGCCTACAAGATGATCCAGAGGCCGAGAAGGGCAGCGGCGCCGTCAGCCTGGTCACTCCCAAAGACCTGGAGGTTTTCTCCTTTTTGCGCCCCATTTGGCAGCGCTTGTCCAAAGACGGCAAGGCACTCGAATATGACGAGACCCGGATCCAGGATTTCCCTTTCAAGGAACGACGACCCACCGAAGACTACTTCTACCAGCCTGCAGCGGCCCGAATCTACGCTCTGTTACAGCACGTCAGGCCGAGCGTGTTTTACGTTTTTGGCGGCGCCAGTCCTCCAAACGGGCCCTCGCACCGGGAAGATCTACTCGCCAGGACCGGGTCCGGATTGGGTGGCAGCGGCGGGGCCAAGGCTGGGAAAGTCGACCATCACGTGATTGAAGGTTTTGGGCATTTGGTACCTTTTGAAAAGCCCAAAGAATGTGCCGAGAAATGTGCGGCCTGGATGAAGTCGGAGCTGAGTCGCTGGAGAAAGGAGGAGCAGGAGGAGCTTGAGGTGTGGTGGAGCAAGCCCGGTCCGGAAAAGTGTGTGCTCACCGACCAGGTCATGACCTGGTTGGCCGAGAGTCGACCATCCAAGTTGTGATTCCATTCTTTACAAGTCTTTGATATTTCGTTTCCACCTGGCCTCTAGAAACTAGTCTAGATATTCCTAGCTATCATATGTACCTTGAGTAGGCAGGTAGACAGACAGTTTTGACCGTTTATTTGTCTTGTCGTTTTGTTTCCGAGTCCGAGGTACGGTAAATCACAATTCACAATCCCAAGCCAAAAGTCTCGAGTTCCGGGTTCCAACTAGATGGAAGGAGGAGGAGGAGGAGGAGGAGGAGGATAACTCGGATGGATACAGTAGATAGATGACTCGTGCTCTTGGTTCTAATAGTAACCGAAATAAAATTAAATTATTACGCGGCTGGACCCGTCGGTTACAAACTATGGATACCTAGACTACAGTAGAGATGGCACTCATACTTTGTATGTTCTAAGGTCGTGTACTGGTTATATCCTTTCCGGGCTTGGCCAAACTTGTTCGCACCTGCCCAAGGTTAGATCTATACTAGACTAGATGGATTTTGGTAGGCACCTCCATACTTATGGTACTTTGTAATCTTGGGATGGCAAAAAGCCTAATGAACAAGATTCGTTAGTTGTGGTGTCGTTACCTACCTTGGCTACCTTGGCTAGTTGACGACCCCTCACCACGTGCCTTGAGCAGCAAGTGCCTTGGCCCCAAGTACAGTGTTAGGTACGATAAGAAGATCGGGGCTTGCGGGGCTACAGGGATTCTATCTGCCAGCCAAGGAGGTACCTGTTTAGGTAGGCAGTAAGCGGACCGTGAACTGTGCCGCCCCAGAAATACCGAGAAAGGAAGGTACCAAGCAGAATTGACCTGACAAGGCCATGGAGTTTGTCCACTTTCTTTCCACTGCCATTCCAGGCCAGGAAGGTACTGTGCGGTACTCGTAGCACATATAGTAAAGTGTGTCGGCGTATCGCTTCTTGATTGGCTGCTTTCCACTCAATCCCCCAAGACTTGAAATTGAAATGCCGGACCTTGCATCGCGTCCTGATTGATTGGATTCCTGAACATGTGGCTCGGGTGGTCAATGGAAAGAAAGTACGAAGTAGCAAAACTGCGGCCCTTGGACCCTGATTTGATCAGTGGGCCGAAGCTACCCTGAAAGAAATGCGGTTTAACAAGACAAGAAAGATACAAGGGTGCGTGCCTCTATCATTTGCATCCACTGGTCCCTCCCTCCAAGAAGATAGGTCTACAAGGTACGAAACATGATAGCCGCTCCTTTAATATATGGTTTACCTGTTGTAGGTATTGCATCGCAAGTACGTATTTTTCGTGCCGATCCCCGAATCCTGTGCCGTGCTCTGCTGTGTTGTGCTGCTTGCAGTCGGTCCCTGATTTGCGGCATAGCCAAGGTACCTTGACCACCCACGGGCTCATTGATTTCATTGGATGACGCGTGACTTGCTTTTGTCATGGTTGCATTTTTGTTTGTTGTTTTTGTGCGCTCGCTTCAGCTCCATGCGGTAATTACACTATTCTATTTTCTGCTTTTTTTGCTTTTTCGGTTGCCCGTAAACTACCGTACAACTAGACTAGTTCTAGTCCTCGGTAGTCTGACCGACCAGCCATGTCAATGTCTACTTTTGACCTCTCGAACCCAGTCTAATCCAGTTTATAGGTGGCTATCATATCCACGTGTATTACCTTATCCACCTTGTCGAGGTTGCTGCAATGTTACAGTCAGTTGTGAGTCCAGCATTTCATTGGCTCTATGGAACCCTCCATCGCAAAAACCTACGTGCCTACTTAACCTTGGGTAGGTAAGGTACCTGGGGTATGTAGTAGGTACAAAGTAGCTAAGAAGTGGTGCGGCAGCCAAGGTACATAGATACATGTCAGGTACCTACCTAGGTAAAATATATATATATAAGTAAGTCTACCTAGCACGTCCCCGAAGAGTGTCCAGAGAAGGGCGCTCTCACCAGCCCGTAGCTCTGATCCCAGCTCGCTTAGCTCCGTCACTCTCGCTATTGTCGTCTGCGCTCGTCTCGTCTCGTCGCTTCGCCTCGCTCGCTCCTATCATTATCATCTATCTATCCATCATGCAGGTCGCTACCATCCTCCTCTCGGCAGTTGCCCTTGTCTCTGCCCTACCGGCTCCGGTAAGCTTCTATCTCCCTCGGTCAACCTTGTTTTTTTTATGTGCCTCCCATTATAGTAGTCATCAACACCACCAAGAGAGAAGAAAAAAAAAGAAAAAAAGAAGACAAAAAAAAAACTAAAAAAACACAAACTAATCATGCCCCGTATCGCCACCACCCACAGACTGGTATCCCCTCCACGGCCACCGCAAAGTCCCTCCTGGATGGTCTGACTGTTGCCCAGCCCCTGAGCGGCACCGGATACAGCCGCGACCTCTTCCCGCACTGGAGCACGCAGTCGGGATCCTGCAACACCCGCGAGTACGTTTTGCAGCGCGACGGCACCAACGTCGAGACCAACAGCGCCTGCAACGCCGTCTCGGGCACCTGGAAGAGCCCCTATGACGGCGCCACCTGGACCAGCGCCAGCAACATCGATATTGACCACATGGTCCCGCTCAAGAACGCCTGGATCAGCGGCGCCTCGCAGTGGACCACGTCCAAGCGCCAGCAGTTCGCCAACGACATCACCCGGCCCCAGCTGTGGGCCGTCACCAACTCGGTCAACCGCCAAAAGAGCGACAGCAGCCCCGACAACTGGGTCCCGCCCCTCTCGTCCTTCTACTGCACCTACGCCAAGTCGTGGGTCCAGGTCAAGAGCTACTGGGCCCTCACCGTCACCGGTGCCGAGAAGAGCGCCCTCGGCAACATGCTCAACACCTGCTAGGGATCAACCCCGGACTCGGCTGCCCGCCCTGCGCCGCGAGTCCGGATTGCCATGGCATGTGTGATGGCCATCTGGGCTTCGACAATGTCTTTGGTTTGAACATTTCCAAGTGGAATTGAAATGCTTTCTTTTTCTTTCTCTCGAGAAATGATACAACGAGCACAGGCAGAGCAAGCACAAACAGCAGCTGAACTAAAACGACAGGCTGCCCAACATTCTCTTGTATATATAATAACTTTGGGGTTCCTTTGTGAATCAACGTCATTACATTAGCTATGACTTATATATATATATATATATATATATATATTTATACCGTTATCTTTTATCATCAGTCAATCCTTCCTTCATCAATATTGATAGAATCCATTTCCTCATGGTTTCAACATCTCCAAGTGGTCCTGGTCAAGGTTGGTCAAGAAGCTCGCACCCTTAACCTCGGCAGGCGTACCAGGGGCTGTGGCGTTGCACAGGTCGGAAAAGCTGCCGATAGCCTCGAGTTTATCCGCAACGTACTTGGCGTAATCCGCCAGGCCGCACGACTTGCCCGGTCCCTCCTGGCAGGAAGGAACTGGGTAGACTGCCTCGTTGATGCGGATGCGGACAAAGGTTTCGTTCCTGGAGGTGCCACCAATGACGGCGTCCTGTCGCCTCTGCATGGTCGACGCGGCATCGCGCTTCTTGGCCTTGTAAGGCTTGCCCGAAGGGGTCGGCTGGGGCGGCAGGGTGCTGTTGCCACCACCACTTCCGTCAACTCGGCAGTTGAGCCTCTCCAGCGCAATGGTTCCACGCATGGGCGAGATGCGCGAACTCCTCCACAGGCGATCCTCGGGAATGTGGTCAGAAGGCAGCGGCTCCTGCTCATCAAAAACACCCAGGGCTGAGGCCAGCTGGTTCAGCTGTCCGTCGTTGAGGAAGTTCATCAGGAGCTTCGGGACCTTGAAGGTCGAGGTGCCGTCGGGGCCAACGCCGGCGTCAGCCGAGGGTCCCTCGACGAACCTGCTGACCAGGGAGTTAAGGAACGGGACCATCATGCGGCTGGCAACAAAGGCGCCAGGACCGTGGCCGTAGTAGTACCGCAGGTCCTGCTGGTACTCGTACTGAGCAAGCTCCTCGTCGTTGAAAACATCGCAGAAGGGCGACAGGCGGCCCGTGATTTGCGATTCGAAGCCACACACATATGGGATGTCGTTCCATGCGCCGTCGTCGATCTGCAGGTCACCCTCGATGTACTGTGCGAGCCTGGCCTTGAAGCGCGGCAGCCAAATGTCCCTCCACGGGTTCGACTTGGGCGAGTAGTTGTCAACGAAACTAGGGCACATGTCGCTGGGTGCAAGGGTGTTTGCCAGTTGGTCGGGGAAGCCCTTGCCGTCAACGGACACGACATTTCCCAAGAGTGTCGAGTTGGCACCCAGGAAACCGCGGACAAAGAGCTGGGCGGTCTGGATGACGCGGGGGTACTTGTTGGCCCAGACATAAAAGTCGTCTCCCTCCTCGTACAGATCCGGGTAGCGAGTACGCAGGGTGTAGCCGAGCGAGTAGAGCTCCTTGTACCCAGTCTGGCTGAGCTGGGCGATTTGAATTTCGGGGTGGGTCAGGGGCGGGCTCCAGTCGTGGAAGAAGGAGAGAGGGCCGGTTGCCGTGTAGTTCTGCGTCTTGAACTGTCGTGAGGGAAAAGGCGTAAAGCCAAAAGTCAGCGACCTGTCTCTCAAACTGGGTTGTGCACTCGTCGTCGTCACCATCGTCATCCTAACTCACCTGGTTGGCCATGTTCACCCAGCCACTATAAGCTCCAGGGTCGGGGTACCGCGAGCCGTGGCGGAGGATGTAGGCGGCCTGGTCGACGTGGCAGTTCTCGGGAACGTCAGAGGAGATGCCATTGACGTTGGGGGCTGGCGTCCAGGTGAGTGTTTTGGTCAGAATCAGCTTTACAGGCCGTAGCGTGAGCGAGTGAGGTTTTTCCTTACCGACAGTCCAGGGCCCATTACCACCAAGGTGCGACAGCGGGTTCTTTGCGTTGGCACCATCGGGAAGCAGGACGGGCTGGACAGGATCCAGTGAGGCACCGCGTTGGGCGTGCACTCCAGCGGCCAATATGGCGCAGAGGGAGGAGGCAGTCACGAGCTTCATTATGACGGTGACGATGACGATGACGACTTTGATGGGGTACGACGGTGCTGTAATGTGCAACGACAGTAAACAACAGAGACGATCGATCGTCGACTTCAGTCAAAGCAAGCGGGTTGGGGTTGGCGTGGGCGCTGAAAGAAACCAGGTGGTGGAAATGGCACAACTGCTTCACTCGAGCTTCTGTTAAAGCATTCTTATACCGTCGACCTCCAAAGAGATCGTGGCACGATATTGCCGGGCCCCTTGGGTCGCGTGCATCTTCGCAATCTCGTCATGGGCTGGGCGCAAACCGGCAGCGGGGGTGAATTGACGGCCGAGCTGGAGAGCTGGGGCTTGCTGGGATACCATACGATACGACGTTACCACAAGATCGGTCGTCGGGTCGGGTGTACACGGGGGGGAAGGGATTGTTATTGATGCCTATCAACCAAGAGTCCATGTTTGTCCATGGGGTAGTCGTCTTGGTGGTCAACACGTGTTCGGGCAACAAGTCCGAGTTGGTGGAGGCTGCGGAGTTGATTGTTTACTGCGTGGGGAAGAAGTGGATATAATATTTTGGGGCTAGTCGGAAAAAATGGAGAAGAGCATGGAAATCCAATTTCCCCAGGAAAGTGCTTGTGAGTTCAGGCTGCACGTGATGGCTTTGGCAATCCTCACTCGAGCGGATTGCGCCGGTTACAGGGGATCACGTCTGCTAATTACCGAGGCTTCCAATTTCGATATGATTTATGTAAGGTAGGTAAGTACTTGATAATTACTGGTATGGTAACTCGCTTGAGCCATGCAATCTACATTGCGTACCTAGATTTTTTTAATATCAATCAGCCCTACCGTAATCGTTCTTTTTTTTTCTACTTATCATTACTACGTACTGTACTCTTTCATGATGGGTATCCATGGCAAAGCGACGAAGACCTTGGCACGTTAGCACCCATGTTTGCCAGTAGCAGAAGTTGTTCCCCACCGAGGTAACCCAAAGATGCGCAACCGCCCAGGACGTATTAACGAATGCGAGTCGTATTCCGTACGCCTCTGTCAATTGTACGCAGTAAAGTGGGTGTACATTTTGTTTTGCACTTGCGATTTGAGGTCTGTTGGATAATCTGCAAACATAGAACAATTAATTGATCAAACAAATGACTCGTGATTTAGTCCGGATGAAAGCATGGCCTCCTACCAATTAGGTATACAAGTACAGAAAGCTGCCAGTAGCTGCAACTATCTTTTTTTCCTATCGACATCAAGATACGATACAAACTAAAACGAAGCCCCAATAATGGCCTCCGATAAATCAACTACCGAGCGCGCCATCCTCTACCAAAGTCCGCTTTGGATGGCCGCAGTCGGCTGGGTCATGTTGACGGGCCGACTAGCTCATTGGGGGGATGTCGAGCTGCTGCTCTTCTCGTCGGCGGTGTCCATGCCGGCGGTTATCTATCCAGCCTACACGGTGCGACGAGACTGCCCATCAACGCGCAAGCAGCCCCTGTACCATCAATACTGGCTCAAGCTTAACCTGTGGGTCTTTGTTGTCGTCTGCTGGGGCACCTACTTTGGGACGCACTACTTCTTCAACCTCATGGGGATGCGCTACAACTTTGCCAGCACCAAACTGACGTTCGACTCACCCATCCTGGGCGCCGGCAACAAGGGGCAAACTGTCCCGCTGTTCATGTATCCCCTAACCCATGCCTACTTCATGACGTACTTTGTTGTCATGCTCAAGGCCGAACGACTGGTCAGGGACCGCATGCTGCCCCGGTCGGTGCGGGACACCACCATCGGCAAAGGTCTGGCCCTGCTTACCGTATCGTACTCGACCGCCTACCTCGAGACCTTTTTCATGGCTGCCGAGGTCTTGTCCGAGTACTTTCACTACCTCGACAGGGCGAGGATGCTGCGCTTGGGCTCACTGGGGTACGCCATGTATTTCGTTGCTGGGTTGCCGATGGTGAAGCGGATCGATGCGAACGGCGGGCGTTGGGACTTGGGCAAGACTCTGGTGGAAGCCGCTGCAACGTGCATGGCGATACAGGTGCTGATGGAGGTATGGGCCAAAGTTGCTGGGCCTCTTTGACATTTGAGTGTGAATTATTGGTTCATTGCTTTGGTTCTGGCAACTTGGGCCGCTGTACCTCTGGACTAGAGTTGGTCTTTGTTGGGTACGTACGGTACTACATCAGACATGCATGAATGATGGATGCACAAGCTCTGTACCAAGCTTAATGATAGACATACGAGGGTGTGTAGGTAGGTAGGTAGGTACCAAAGCTAGGCACCTTGATTGTATTAAATTGGACGAGACTATTTCCAACAACAGTCATGGCCAAAGGCCCGTTGCAAACGGGTCAATATGATGATAGTCACTTCGCTTACCCATGATGACGCTCAGCTCATCCCTCAGCAAATCAGTACCCTCATTGGCAATGCTATCGTACCTGCTCAGCTCGTGCCTCCGAAGGGCCACGTTCCAGGGGAAACTGGAATGCGCCACACCCATAAAAGCACTGGCACGGAACATGACGAGGAAATCTACCAGAGCCTGCTGGTCAAAAGGTAGGCTGTCGATGACGGTCTTGTCGGGCAGCAGGTCGTGCTTGGTCACGACGGTGATGTTCCGTCCTCTGTACGGGCCAGGCTTGTCGATGCTGCTGCTGTCGACCTCGACGCGCCTGGCGAGCTCCTGTCTGAACAGATCCACCACCGTGAGGTTGCCGGAGGCGACGTAGACGATGTCGAGACCGGGGAACCGCGCCAGGTTTTGGAACTGCTCCTGGAACTGGTCCTCCATGTTGGAGAATCGCCAGCCGTCTTCGGGGGCCCAGGCTTCGACGGCGTCCTTTTCCAGCCTCAGGTGTGCTCCGTAGTAGGTGTCAGGATTGATGGGTCGGCTGGGGTCGATGGGGAGGTTGAACCTGTTTCTCATCTCCAGCAGGACCCGGGCAGCCAGTTCGCGGGTCTCGTGCCGGAAGGACAAGATCTTGCCGTATTCGTTGGCAAAGTCTCGTCCGTCATCCTGCACGGGATACTCTAGAAACGCCTGGTCGATCATGACGTGCACAGGCTTCTCGCGGCTGACATGAACCCCCTGGCCATCAAGCCAGCCTTCAAAGAAGTGCCGCCATTCCCGCGGGTGCTGGATGCCCTCCGGAGGGTGGTCCGGCTCGAACTGATCACCAACCAGGGTCAGGTTCTGGGAGACCCTGTCGTTGTAGTGAGGAAACTGATCCTTGGTGTCGTAGATGCGCATTCCTGGACATGCGGCAGTGAGGTGATCGACAAAGGCGTGGCGGTCAAACAGGTACTCCAGGGGCGCCTCGTAGATTGTCTCAATGTCGCTAATGTCCTTTGGGTTCCTTTTGGACATGGACGGGACTACTATGGCGGCTCCGGCGTGCATCGCATAGCGTACACACTTGAGGATCTGGTTCCTCACCATGCCGACGCCGCCGTGCTGACCCTCACAGGTGAACAGCAGGCCGTCTCTAAAGCCGCCGTTGCGAGCGCATGCCTGCTGGATGGGCGCATAGTCGATTGGTGAAGGGAACTCGACGGCGGCGGCTTGGGTGATGAAGTCGGCATCTGCCGGTCGTCGGCTGTTGGCGTCCAATACGAATAGAAGCCCAAGTAAGGTTGGGTGAGAGTCGTCAAGCAGCGCCCAGCACCAGATGACGACGAGTGGAAGGGCCAGGCAGAAAGCCACCCATGGACGCTCAGGTAACATGGCCTTTTCTGTTTGTAGGGTTTTCCTGACTTTTGTTTTGACTTTCTGCTCAACTAACTGGCCAGCCAGCTGCTGCTGTGTATCTTGATAGGCTCACCACGGTGCGGATAGAGGCATGGCAAGCAAGGTAGCGAGCTGCATATGCGTACGGACAAAGAAAGTTTACACAGTTGGAAAAAAAGAAAAAAAAAAATACATAAAAAATAAAAGATTAGGTATCCGCAGGTAGCCAAAAGCTGTCACCATGGGTACTAGACCAACTAGCTAGCTAGAGAAGAGATGAAAGCAAAGCCATAGTTGAGTGTGCTGGGCCCCAAGTTGCTCGTAACTGACGACTAACATGACTAAGGTGGTTACGAGAGTCAGGAAGCAGGCAAAGGCAGGCAGGCTAGCACACCGTGAAAGGGGGTTCACAAAATACAGAATACGACGCAAACAAAGGGTTCTTGTTTCGTCCCAAGGTAATGTGGGAGAAAATTGACATCGGGATCCATGTCAATTTGACGCATTAGCACTAGCGGATTGCTTCGATCCAGTTTCTCACCACCATTCTGCGACAAAAAGGAAATACAAGGTGATAAATAAGTTACCAGGAAGATAATTAACCAATGGCCAAGCTTCGAGACAAGCTTTTTTTTGTCAAATACCCGACCCAACTTGCCAACCTCCCCGTTTCAGGACATATACCCTAACCCACCGAGTAAAAAGAAATTGAAAAAAAGACAGTGGGGGATTGGGTGATTGAGTGAGTGTGTGATTGACCAAGAAAGTACCCCTTTGTCGCCTGCTCGCCTGCCCTATAGGTCCTTTGTCAGGACGTCAAAGTAAAGATCGTCTCGCAGCGGCACTCCATTCTCGGGCTCTCCGTAAGGGAATGGCCTCTTCTCGCCGGTCCTCGAGTATCCTCTTCGCTCGTACCAGGTAATGAGCTCCTCGCGGGTCCAGATGACGGTCATTTCCATGCGGCCGACGCCCCAGGTGTCTTTGACGTACTGCTCGGCCTTTTGCAGGACAATCTTGCCCAGACCACCGCCCTGCTTTTCGGGATCGACGGCAAAGAGGCCAAAGTATGCGACCTGGCACGAGTCGTCACGGCAGACGACCTCGCAGCAGGCCACTGGTTCGTCGGAGCCGGCGGGGAAGGCAAGTAGCACGGCGCCCAGCGGGGCATTGATCTTTGACAGGAGCCCCGGGGCGTCGATGCGTTGGCCCGCCACCAGGTCGGCCTCGGTGGTCCATCCCTTGCGGCTCGCCTCGCCGCGATATGCGTTTTGCACGAGTGGTTGCAGCGACGGGAGATCGCTCGGGGTCGCTTTGCGTATGCTTAATGAGGGAGTTTGTTGAGTGGGGTCCGACATATTTCTTTTCTTTTCTTTTTGTTTTTTCTTCTTTTTTTCTTCTCTTTTAATCAAGCAAGGTAACCGTATCTCTTTCTGCCGACTTTTCTGTTTTCTTTCTTTTTTCTTTCTTCCAACGCTCGGTCTTTTGTCTATTGTTGTTTACATGCCACGTAGACAAAACAACGAGGTATTTTACCTGCACCCCTTTACCTTCCTTGCACACTCAATAAAAATGGGCTCTTGTTGCCAGTTTTACAGGTAAGGCTGGTAAGCAAGCAAGGTATGGTACTTGTGAAAATGCCAGCTCCGGTAATCGGATCAATAGCGCCATCCTAAATCGGAGTCAAGGCAGGCTCCAGCCCACCTTTTGGGGCCAAACGTCTTGCTTGACCCACCAGCCGGGCTGGGTTCTATTTTGTATCTGTCTGATCTATTAGTATAGTTCTAAAACTAGTACGCTGGTTCCAGGTATATGCTATATGCCTTGTAATTATGAACGATTCTTTGTAACGTTGCTTTTTTCTTCATGACAGGTCTACCTATTTGACATCAATTAATTGTGCACAGCAACTCCCAATCACCACACCTGTCACTAATGTCAGTTCAACAGTGGATCAAAGGTCGAGTTACGCATTGACCGCTTTGTGCAAAGCAAACAAGCTTTAATCTTGTCCACAAAATGATGGACCCTACCCAGGAAACACTGGATAAAGATCGACGCCTTGGGACGTTGCAATCTTGGGGCTCCGTGGGGAATTGATTGCATCTGGCTTTGATCTCTTGCCTTGCCACGTCCCATGTAATTATGTACAGTACCTAAGGAGGTATGCAAAGTATGTAGGTAGATTTTGTATCCAACTTTACCTGTACTTGTACGGTTGTACCATCCCTTGCGTCTGTAGCAAGGCAAGTAAATTAATTAATCAATCAATCAATTACTCCGAGTAACAAACATAGTCAACCACTAGTCTAGAATTAGACATTTGTTTACTCATTTGATCACTGATTTTCGTGCGAGTCAAGCGATTTTCTGCGCACCATTCCAGCCAAGGTTTATGTATCTATGCTCCATCAATTTGCTACCTAAGCTCACACGTCATGTTTGCAAGCAAGGATCTTTCCCTGGACGATAACGGAAAAGACTGCAGTAGTTAGTTACCATGGAGGTGAGGAGTTCCAAGGAATGGAGACAGGCTCTTATCGCTATGAGCGCTGCCAAGCCAAAATTGAGCCATCATCAAATCAACCAAATTCTCGTATTGAGGTACCCATTACGGAATCAAACTTCTTGTACGATGGATGACCTGTATTTCATTATACAGGGATGCGCTGGCTTTTTGGGGGATTCGGTTAGTAAGTACTCTGGAAGTCTGGGTGACTGACACTTTAGGGGATACCTAGGTAGCTGACTGGGTACCTGTCTTAACCTACCTACCTACTTTACAGGTATCTATCTATCTTGTGCACTTGACTTGGTATTCAGGGGTGGGAGCTTAATATCACCCCTTCCGACTAGTCATACGTACAACCCAAAGACTGCAGCAGTAGCATAGGTACATTTTACCTTACAACACGAGTATTTTGCCCCCTCCGCGTCAAGGTCATACATACGCCTCCCTCACAATGACAGCCCATCAACTAGCAACAAAAAAGTACACGTTTCTGCTGCACACATTTTGTGCAACTGGCCATGTCCTCCCCATGCAGGCTGTGGCCAAGGCCCTGGTCCAACGCGGCCATCGCGTCATCTGGTTGACCAATCCGTCTCAGGCATCGCGTGTTACGGCCTCGGGCGCCGAGTTTGCCCAGACCGAGGCCCTTTTGGAGTGGGACGAGCGGCTCTTGACTGCCCAACCTGCCTCTCTCCAAGATCTGGCCGAGGTGCTTTTTGGCGGCCGCGTCGATGCCGTGGTGGCCGACATTCGGCGCGTGCTTAAGGAAAAGGGCGACCCCCATATCGACTGTCTGGTCAACGACGCCATGCCATATGGGGCCAAGGCCATGTTCGATCTCGGCGCAGTTGGGGCCTGGGCCACGCTGGGGGTCGTGCCAATGTACACGGATCACAACAAGCCTCTGTCGGCACTGGGCACACTGCTGACCACGCCGACGCTTGCCTTGCCCGTCATCAACCGTCAGCGCTCAGGACTCGGACTCCCGGAACAGACCCCGGATGAGCCCTTCAACTATAGCCCTCTGCTGCATATCCAGGCCTCTTGTGAAGATCTCGAGTTTGGAGTCCAGGACCTGCTGCCAAACACACACTTCGTCGGCCCACTGGTGTCTTTGGCCGGTACTGCCTCGGCCGACTTGCCATCCTGGTGGTCCGACGTCGAGAGTCACGAGTGCGTCATTGGCATCACGCAGGGCACATACGCCGTGGACCCGTCTACGCTGTTGATTCCGGCCATCGAAGCGCTGGCCAGCGACGAGAACCTGCTGCTCGTGGTGCCGTCGCCGCTGGTAGGCAAGATCCGTACCGAGCTGGCGGGGAAAGGCGTCCCCCTGGACAATGTGCGCTTGGCCGAGTGGGTGCCGTACAGCGAGCTCCTCCCGCGCTGCCGGACCCTCATCACCAACGGAGGTTACGGCAGCGTCACGCAGGCGCTCGCCAACGGAATCCCCCTCATCTGTGCAGGCACCTCGGAGGACAAGAAGGATACGGCGGCGAGGGTCGTAGCGGTCGGTGCTGGAATCGATTTGCAGACCGATACGCCCAAGGCTGAGGAGATTAAAAAGGCCGTCAAGACCATGCTTGAGGATTCATCCTTTGCGGAGAGGGCGGCCGCAGTAAGAAAAAGTTTGAATAGTTTGGGTGGTGCTACCAAGACGTGTGAGCTTCTTGAAGGCTTGGTTGAGAAGGTAAGTACCTAGATGTATCATATAATCAAAGCTTGGAATGGCAACTACATAGTCTTCATGTCTAATTCATATTCTATAAACAATTTATAAATCACTGATTCATTGGTGTATTGAACAAGGAAGTACCATCATCGCTTGCATGTCTTTTCCCCATCTTGTGCCTCTGCGATTGGCCTCTGGGCCTCTGAATTCTGCAGCCGTTCCCTTTCACATTCAAAGGTCTGTGGTGTCAGATAAGTCACAAGCCGCAGTTGGTCTTTTTGCAGTGCACAGCCGACGTAGTAGTGACTGCCGCATCGCTGCTCTAGAACTTTGTTGCCACTATTTGTTAAAGGTTGGTGTTAGTCCCGGCCGGTAGCAGATTTGAAATATGAAGACATTCAAAACTCACAAATAACTCTCCAAGGCCCCCTCATACCTCGCCATCTGGCCAAGCATATCTGGCTCGTCCACTCTTGTGCTCAAGTAGTTGCGCATCCTTTGCATGACTTCCTTGTCACTCTTGACGAACCAAAATGGGCTTACATAGACCTTGGGGCTGACGGGCCGCCCGGCCTTGACCGTGTAGTAGAAACCTGGCCTTGCTCTGCCCGGGTGGCCAGCAGGTAGCTCATCGGGCGAGTCGCCGAGTAGCATGTTCCAAAAGTCAACCAGGTCGGCCAGGGCCTTCTTGCTATATCCTCCCGCCTCGGACAGGTCCAACTTGCCTCCGAGGGTGAGGGCGTCCATCAAATACTCGACGCTGGTGTGCGGAGCGCGGACGTAGATCTTGATCCTCGCTTCGGCTGGGTCAAGCAGATCGATGGACAGAATGCCCGTCTCGAACCCCCATTTCCGTGCACCTTTGCCCTGGAGATAGTCCAGCAGCGGTTCGACGTTGTCCTTGAGGGATGCGTACTGGGCAGGTGGGAGCCCCCTGATGGACCTGGCTACCAGCTCGAGTGCGTCGATCCCCATCTCGGCCGCCTTGAGACCAGGGTAGATGTAGATCTTCATGACGGGCCCGCGCTTCTCCAGGTCCAGGGCCACCACTGTTCCTGCCCTGGGTGTCGTCTCCTCGATGAAGTCTTCAGTCGTCTTGGACGTACGCGAGTCATCTTCTGGGGCACAAAGCAGGGTCTGTGTAAAGTACTTGTACCACTCCAGGTCCAGCCCCTGAACGAGACCCTGCTGGTCGAGCCTGTTGATCCAGTCCTCGGTTGCGTGAGAGTTGAGGGGATCCAGTGGTGTTCCTGCGTTTGGCCCAATGGGCTCAAAAGAGTACCTCACTACGCCGTTGCCGTCCAACCCCCATTCCCAGCTAAAGTCGATGGGTGTCGAGTCCGGAGTACCAGGGCTGCGCCACCTCTGCACGTTGCCTTGGGAGTCGGGTTCAGGGCCGAGCTCTGGGGCGACGTGCATGGCATAGAAGAAGAGCTCGCGGTACTGCTCGGCCGCGCTATAGCCAGCTTGCTCTAGCAGCGTGGCGAAGAAACGGCCCGTCGTGTTCCACCAGAACTGGTGGTCTTTGCTGTTGAACCGCATCAGAGCATTGATGCTGCTCCATGGCGTTGACCTGTCGAGGGGCTTGGGTCTCGGTGCTAGGGTTGGCTGTGGGTTGTGGTGAATCTTGGTGCTGGGGAGAGCAGCTGTTTGCGTTACTTGGTTGCTGTCATGGCTCTCTAGGACATTATGCTTGGCCTGCTTTACCACTTCTCTCAGGATCTCTCTGGATGCTTGTCTCTTGGAAATGCTTCTCTGACTCTCACATTTGGGAGCTGTGCCCAGGTGACCGTGGAGAGGCTGCTGCTGAGCAGTCAACATTTTGACAACCGTGGGTACCCCGGGTAAAAGATAGGTAGGTAGGTAGGTAAGTAAAGTAAGTATTTTGTCTGGAAAGGTGCAAGAGACCGACGTATCAAAAGCAAACCTTGAGAGCAATGATAATTATTAGGCAAACAACAAGTAACAGATAAAACCCCCCCGACATGGTTAATAAGAGAAGGGCGATATTATATACATGTCAAAGCACCACCATCTATTTGTCCTCCCTAGCTGTACACAATACAACAAATACTCCAAAAGGGTCGCCACGCAATTACCCCCTTCTATTGCGTCCGAGACGCATGCCCCAAACCCCATCACGGTGGCTCCTCCATACGACGCCACCTTGATATCCGACTGCTTGCCTGACTCAAAATATTACAAGCAGGGTCTCTTTTTTTTCAAGCCCATATATTGTCAGTCGACGTGGGGAACAGATAACGCCCCAGCGGCATATGTACAAGGCCGCGAACAAAAGCATCTCAATAATAATATTACGAGGGGAAAATGAATGATGGATTTTGTATTTGTTTTGGTGGATAACTCATCCATCACGAGACGTTCTGTCTGCGCCTACAAGGTCAAGCCTCGACTGCTTGTAACATGGATTCACATTTCAACCAAGGCAACGGCGAGATCGGCAATCATGTTTGCTTCAAGCCCGCTTTGTGCGCCGGGGGATTAACCGAACTGGGGAACGGGGGGGAAAATGGGGAACGAGACAAGGGGGTGGTTTACTGTAACAACGGGCATATACAAAGATTGCCATTACATATTCCACAACCAGTAAGAATATATCTATTATTCGCGTTACAGTATGTACTGCATTTGCATACTTTTGTCTATGATTTTTACAGTACTGACATTGGTGTACAGTTTTTAAAACTATTTTGTCAGGCCATTGTGTAATATCAGGGCCTTTTATTGTCCTTTTTAACCATCGCATCTCTCCCCGTTTGCTCTACTGGGATACGCCATCATCCATTCTTGCCTACATACCTCAGCTAACTACTGTAGGTACCTAACTACCTTACCAATGTGTTGGTCACCGCTCTTCCCTGCGCATTAAAGTACTCCTCGCCCAGCCCTGTTATCATTGCGTAACGATAAATAAGCTTGAGACTTGTCTTCCCAGCATATCCCAGTACATGACAGACAAGACGAACATCAAGTTTACCCGGAGAAGATAAGAATGCAGATTATCTGCTATCCACTTTGGATGCCAACTGACTCGAAGACAGCACTTGTACGAAGCGCGCGACGTCAGGCAACAGTTGCATTCGGTTTGTCTGCCCTCTTTTCTTTCATCAATCTCTGTCTTGCAAAACCGGGTTACACGAAAGCTAAAGCATATACGTAGCAGAAGAGTAAATACCCTGGCAGAAGAGGGGTATCCCTCTGTTGATTAGTTCTATTCTAGAAGCAGAAGCGGTCGGCGTCGCAGATGGGACGTTGCAACGACCTGTACTGTACTTTACTGTAATCTACTGTGCGCTATAGTGCCACCCCCTGAATCTGATATCGCTCTCAACTACCGTCCCGTCCTCCAACCGCACGTCAATCGTGCTGGTGGGATATGCCAACTCATGTGCGAGTCGTACGCGCTCTGTATGTGGGCGGGCGGCATTGGTCCGCGGGCATGCAGCTCCTTGGCAGGAAAGCTTACTTATACTATGCCATGTGCTGTCGACATACGTTATTGTTGTTTTTTTATATTACCCTGAAAGAAAGTTCAGTAATCATGCGGGACTCGGCCACAAGAAGGTAAAGTGTTTAGGTAGTACCTCTAGAACTAGTTGTTTGGTCTACTTTTTTTTCCCCTTTCCGATTTGCATTGGATTTTCAAGCGCCAAAGCCATCTATGGTCTACTTATTTACCTACTTACCTTGGTCAGTGATTCCAAGTACACATAGACAATGGCTACCATGCTTGTCCTGATATTAAAGTATTTCGGTTGTGCGGTAAGATACTACAAGTGATCCATAATTTTTTTGATTTATTCACCCAGTTTTGTACCACTCACTTCTCAATCAACTTCGATCATGGCTAACGCAAGGGACAGACGGTGGCCTTTCTTCTTGGAAAATGCATCTATAACCTCTACTTCCACCCTCTTCGCCACTATCCAGGACCCTTCCTATGTCGGGCCAGTCGCGTCTTTTATCTCTTCTGGGACGTCCGCGGACTGAGCCACTGGAAGGTCAAGCAGTGGCATGACCAGTACGGCGAGGTAGTTCGCATCTCCCCGGACGAGCTTTCCATGACCAACCCCGAGGTGTGGTCCACTGCGTACGGGTTCGGGGCTGGTGGCTTCGACAAGGACCCCAAGTGGTGGAACAAGAACGTCGGGGGCGTCGACAACATCCTGACCGCCGACGACGAAGGACACCGGCGCATGCGGAGGCTGCAAAACCCAGCATTCTCCGACAAGGCGCTGAGGAGTCAGGAGCCTAGAATGACAGGGTACATCGACATGCTCATCCAACAGCTCCACAGGCAGTCCTCCCAGGGACCCGTTGTCGACATCAACCTGTGGTACAACTTTACCACCTTTGACCTGATTGGCGACCTGGCATTCGGCGAGCCCTTTCACTGTCTCCGGGACGGCCAGTGGCACTGGTGGCTGACGGCCGTCTTTGAGATCTTCAAGGCTGGCACCTACATCCGCGCCGCCAGGAGGTTCCCCACCGCTTTGTACTATGCCATCCTTTTGTGTATAGTGCCAAAGAAGCTGCTGCAGATGCGTGAGAGGCAGTACATGTTTGGGGTCGAGCGTATCAACCGACGACTGGAGCAGACCGAAACGGACAAGGCCGACTTTAGTGAGTTTATTTACTGCATGTCCACCCATCCTTTACCATCCGCCAATTTACTCATTCTTTCTTTCTTTCTCCCTTTCCTCAAGTGTCGTACATTCTCCAGGCAGATGACGAAAAGGGTATGACGGTCGAGGAAATGTATACGTCGGCTCAGGTCCTCATCGTGGCCGGCAGTGAGACTACTGCCACCGCCCTGACCAGCGGCACATACTTTATCCTGTCCAACCCGCACGTCTACTCTCGTCTGCGTGCTGAGCTCGATGCTGCCTTCACTTCGGAGGCAGAGATCACTCTGCAGTCAACCCAGCGTTCCCACTTGCCTTACCTCCATGCCGTCATCGATGAGACGCTGCGCATGTTTCCTCCTGGCCCCGGTTCCTTCCCCCGCGTGGTACCCGACGGCGGGAGGACCATCCTAGGTCAATTCATTCCAGGAGGCATGACTGTCGGCATGCACCATCTGTCCGTTGGGCGATCCAAGGAGAACTATGTGCTTCCAAACGAGTTCCACCCAGAGAGGTGGCTGGCCGAGGACAAGAGGTTCGACCTTGACCAAAAGGCAGCGTCACAGGCGTTTTCGTTTGGGCCCAGGAATTGCATCGGAAAGAAGTGAGTTGTTGTTTTTTTCTTTTCTTTTTTCTTTTGTTTTTTGTTACCGTGTCTATGTCTAGAAAATAACAAGATTTGATAACTGACCAAACGTGCTCATATTCATCTTAGTCTCGCACTCGCCGAACTAAGACTCATTCTGGCCCGCATGTTTTGGAACTTTGACATGGATCTTTGTCCAGAGTCAAGAGGCTGGACAGACAGACAGCAAATGTATACGACCTGGAAGAAGACGGAAATGCCCATCCAAATCTCGGCAAGGACACGATAGAATAGGATCATCATTAGCTAGCTATAGCCTAGACACTAATCGTCTTGAACACACTAAACTCATGCCCTGTCACGACCAGACCACCAGGTATCTGGGGGTGCCAGTGCAGCTCCTTTGCGTTTTCGTGGTAGTGCACAAAGAGCAGCTGTGGCGGCACGTCTTGCACGCCTGCCGTGTCCCGGCTCTCCTCGTCGTCGAGCTCCACCGCCAAGTCCCACAAAGTAACCGTGTTGTCGCCCGCCGCAACGGCGATAATGCTGTCGTCTGATGGGTGCCACTCGAGACTGGTGATCTGCTCCTTGTGGTACGAAAAGCTGGCGATGGATGTCGGGGTAGACGCCTTGTTGTTGGTCGAGGGCTTCCACTGTCGGAGATCCCACACAGCCCACGTGCCGTTATCGTCTCCTGTCGCCAACAGATGGGTGGTCAGTCGCGACCAGCTGGCCACGTTGACGTCCGTGTCCGAGATCTTGACCGTCAGAGCGGCGGCACGGCTTTTGCTGCGCACATCCCAAACGCGAACTGTGCCGTCGCTCGAGGCAGACGCAAAGACGGATGCCTCCGAAGGGCTCCACTGAATATCCTCGACACTGCTGGTGTGGCCAGCGAATGGCCTCGTGTCTGTGACGAAACCGCCGCCGTCGGTTCTTGTCGTCATGTACATCAACCCATCGTTGTCACCCGTCATGAGCCGGCCCGCGGCGTGCGAGCTGACTGGGGCCCAATCTACGGCATAGCCTTCAGACTTGTGCGCTCTGATGGTGCACAAGGGCTTGTTCTGTTGCGGCGTGATGATTGTGCCAGGGGTGTCGAAAGAGGCGAGATGTGGTGTGATGTCGTGAATGAAAACGTTTGAGGACTCGGTCATGGTAGCTGTAAGTGTCGTTGCCTGCCGGCCACCCTCTGACGGTGTTTGATGGGCACGAATTCGGTTTGTAGTCGATGTCAGAGGGATCGACTTGCTCTCTAGGATGGGATCGGCATCTTCATCGTTATCCTCGTCCTCATCGTCCGAGTCTTCGCCCAAACCACCCTTATCCATCTTGCTCAGACCACTAAACTTCATGACCATGATCTGGTTCTCGTTGGACCTGGAGTTCTCTGCCTGTGTGCCAGCAACCGTATACATGGTGGCAGGATAAACCTTGCGATGGTCGCCGAGGCCATCTCTTATCACGTCAAAAGATAGACAGGGCCATGGTGTGCTCAGGCTGTGTAGCATATCGTAGGTCGTGGGGTCGGGCGTCAAGGTCTGGCCCGCTTCGAGCTGGGAGCGGCCAACTATGAATGTACCGGGGCCGCCGCCGTCGACTTCCATGGCACCTGTGATTGTGGAAGCGCTTGGTTAGCAGATGCCCAAGGAACTTGCGCACTGGTTAGGCAGCATGAGCAAGCAGTGCTAGCTCGATACGACACTCAACATGGCAAATGCAAAGGGAATCTAAATCATGGTTTCACACTCACCAGCTTTCTCCTCCGCCTCACGCTCGGCATCCGGCCTACCGTCAACACCAGCTTCGATGACCTCATCCTCGCTCTCGAATTCGTCCTCAAACTCGTCCTCGAACTCGCCCATGTCCGGGCGTGGGTGATCGTCAACGTCCATCGCGTCCGCGTCGCCATTGGGACGGCGGCCTCCTTTCAGAGCGCCGTCTGTGGCATCTTCATTGTCAAGGGAACGCTTTCCCGTATCGGTCTTTTTTGAGGAGTCGGCGGGTGCCATTTTTAACAAACCAAAATAATAAAAAAGACGCTGGTTTTGCGAACTTTGCCTAGCGCAAGTTGGATTTGGAGTAGGACGATGCAGTCGCTTTGAAACTTTTTTTTTTTTTTGCCCACAGTCTTTCGATAAGAGCTCAATCAATTACCCCGCGCATGCGCTCGCCCAAGTTTGTGGCATTGGCCCCACTTTATCAAGCCGCTTCTCATTAAGGTGCGTGGACTGGACTGATTGCAGGAGACGCGACAAATTTCCTAGTATGTTAATTAACCCAGACGTCATCGGAACCCCGCCATCAGCTGTGTCGCTACAGCAAATCCGTCTCCCAACTGAAAACTGAGTGGCCCTTATTAGCAAACAAGTTGCAACGCCGACGAAAACAATAAAAGGATTCAAAGGGACGACTTCTCTCTCCTCCATCATACTGGAGGCAACCTTGGATTTCCGTACTCTTAGATTTTCAGGCGAAATTTTGAGCACACATTCAAGATGCAGCTCCGCGGGTCCCTGGCAGGGCTGTCGGAAGAAAGCCCCGTCACCTTGACACCCACGGAGCCCGAAGATATGTGGCATGCGAACAATCTGATACGAAACCAAGACATCCTCAAGGGCCATGCCATTCGACGAGTGACGACAGAAAACAGTACCGGCCACACGACCTCAAATCGGGTACACACGGAGCTCACCCTGCGCGTAACCTCGACACTCTTCGATCCTGCCGCCTCAGCACTTCACGTCTCGGGCATCGTCACGGTAGAAAACGACGTGGTGCCGCTGGGCAAGTACCACACTCTCGACCTCGAGCTGAACCGGCCATTCACATTATGGAAGAAGGACGGCTGGGACTCGGTTGCCGTCGAGGCCCTTCGCGATGCCCTCAACACGGACAGGGATGGCGCTGTGGCGGCCATCGTGATGCAGGACAACTTTGCCAACATCTGTCTCATCAGCGACTACCAGACATTGATCAAACAGCGCGTCGAGAGCAGCGGCTCGGCTAAGGGAGGATCCTCTGGCCGCAACGCAAGCAAACGCGATGGGCCTGACGCCAAGACCACCAAGTTTTTCCGGATGACGCTCGATACGCTGCTGAGGAACATAGACTTTAAGGGGGAGGCGCGGCCATTGCTGTTGGCATCGCCGGGCTACACGGCACAAAATTTCCGAGATTTCATCAAGGAGGAGGCAGCGCGGACGCGCGACAAGATGCTGGCGCAAATAGTTAAGAACACAGTCGTGGTGCATTCGAGCTCGGGCAATGTCTACTCGCTTAACGAAGTCCTCAAAAGCCAAGAGGTGTTGAAGCAGATGAAGACGATGAAGTCCGCCCTCAGCTCCAAGGGAATGGATGACCTTGAGGCCATGATTCGGGCGGATGATGGTCGCGCGTGCTACGGTTACAGCACTGTCAAGAAGGCCGTCGAAGAGGGCGCGGCCGGACGCGGCGGTGGGGTGCTCTACATCAACAATGCGCTTTTCCGGAGTCAGGACATTGAGGAGCGTAAAAAGTACGTGGCGATAGTTGACAAGGTCAAGGAGGATGGCGGCGAGGTCAGGGTACTGAGCAGCGATCACGAGGCAGGGGCAAAGTTACAAGCTCTGGGAGGTGTGGCTGCCATGTTGACGTATCCCTTGGTTTTTGACGATGATTCCGACGAGGATGCTGAAGATCAGGGGGGAGATGGTACGGTTCCAACAGATGCGGGGAGAAAGACAGGGGGTATAATATGATTTCTTTTTGCCGTTTCATTTCAAAGACAATTTTGACCTTGACCCAAACATGGCCAATCGTCGGTAAAAGCTAAGCTAATATTTGAACTGAGTATCGATCGTCGTTAACTGATAGGCATGATAAGAACCAAAGGCCAAAATGCAGCCCAGAACAGAAACCTGACAAGACAACCGGCTTCTCTATGCCGAAGATGTAGGGTGGAGCTTGACGTAGTAACAAAGCCAAGACTCAATCGGGTTGTTTCTCCACGCCCAAAATTGAAAAAAAAAGACATCGGCAGCTCCAACGCGCGTGACGCAACCAGCAGAACAATGATGTAATTGACACATCAAAGGTAAAAAGAACTTAGAGTAATTGTTAGAGTACAAAAATAGTAGAAGCTAGACGGGTTCTAGCTTAAAATTGCATCAATGCTTGCGAGTCAGGTGCACCGTCCGTACTGTCTGTCGTACCTATACCATGACGATAAAATCCCAATACTTGTTTGGTTCATTTAATATTTCAAGACCTTGCAAGGATAACAAGCCTTTCTTCACACCCAGAAAACACAACCGATTACTTTTTATTGGATCAATCAATCAGCATTTGTTTAATCAAGCTGTAGTCGTGGTACAGTGCTGTATTTTCTGCATCCGTCACATCATTAATACTTGCAGGCAACTTACTGTACAACAGCACGGAAGCTTAAGATAGCTTCGCTTTTAATTACGCGCCCCACCGAACGAGCTCTATTTATTATTACCTTGGATCGAGAACCAAACGGCAAGCCAGCCACAACTGCAGGGGCACGGTACCTTGGTCCTTGGATACCTAAATTTCGTCAAGACCACGCTCGTGGGACCTGAGTGAGGCTCAACTTTATCGTGAGCCTAATTCAAGATTTTGCGACCGTTGTGCCAGGCAAACAAACTGGCACATACCTGGGCTAGCTTAACTATTCTAGTCCCATGTTGACCAGTCGAAATACTATACCACATACGTACCTACCTTGCGGACGACGCCCATCCACATGCATACCTACCATACCACATAGGATCTATTCTAGCTACCTGCGCAGATAGAGAACACTTGGACCTTGTAGCAAGCAGCTGAAAAAAAAAAACCAAAAAAAACTCAGGTAAGCTCAGTTAATACTTGACTGACTGGGCAGGCGACGTGACAGCATCAGCTAGCTACGTCTGTCTGTTTTTGGCTGACTGCGTTGTCGGGCGCTATATCGTTGTCCGTGTCCGTGTCCGAGTCCGTGTCCAAAATAGACATGGGACATTTGACATTGGGTGGGCTGATCCCATGATGCTGTTAAAGTTCTGACAAATATTGTTTTTGAATAAAATGCAGAAGAAGAGTGTGAGTGGGAGGGAGAGGAAGCAAGCGAACGACAGTGAGACGAAAATTGCCAAGACGCGTCGTGCAGACAGACACCAAACAATTTCCCCTACCACAACCCTACCTTGGGTACCTTACCTTACCTTGCCTTGCCTTGCCTTGCCTGACTTTAACTCAGCTTATCACGCTTTGGTTCTTTGAGTGCGCTCGGAATATCAGCCTTCTTTTGCATGGGTAACAAAGCCCGCAATTACCGACACTCCCGCTTATAGGAATGCTACCGGCCACCCCAGAAGCACCCACATCCATCTTGTCTTGCAACTCTTGGCCTCTCACGCATGTTAATTGACGGCAGGACGAAAATTAATCACACCTTTTAGCCACTACTACTCGATTACCACGACCAGAAAATCATGTCAATATGGAACCCCGAGTCTTCACTGACCGGGGAGGAACCGGACCAGTAGCGCAATCGCAGATCATTGAGCCGTCTAAGCTTTGCGCCATAGAAGAGTCGCGGACTGGTTCGCCCGCTGTGGCACAAATCCCAACCCCTGCGCTTCTTGATTCGTGGTTCGCCAAAGAAACAACAGAAACCAATGCGACGGCCAACAAGGACACAGAAGCAACACCAAACGATAAGAATGAAGATACAGCTACTGGGATCAATTGCCAAGGTCAGTCCAGTCAATTGTTCTAATAAAAGAGCAAAAAGTCGCGTCTTTTGCACAAAACCCCGTCCAAAGTTCCACGTAACCTAACTCCAAGCCGCGTGTACTCTCCAGGCAGCAACGTTTCTCACCTCGCCGATGCCGCGTCTGCAGCGAACAAGTCCGAAGCTACCTCGAAGTCATTGTCCAATGGTCTACCCAATTTGTCGCAGAGTCAACCCTCCGCATCCCCTTCCGTCCACGATGTCGGCACCGAGCAAACCCATAAGGCGACCGCTGCCGTGCGGCGCCCCTCGCTTGCCATCAACCCAGCTAGCAACCACGCGGCAATAGATCCTCTGTCCCAGGTATGAGTTCCTCGTCAGCACCACGCCCACAATAATTTTGGGTACTCACACGCGCATACGAAAATGTAGCACATATTTATGCGCACAAACACGGAACGGAACTTGACTTCAAAGCTTCGAAATCCTTCCTCCAAACCCGATGCTTCCGCTGCTCTTGACGGACAACGACTCGGTGGCGACGCCACAGATACCGCAGATAAGAAGAGGTAGGGTCTTTGATCCATTGGGTTATGCGGGGGTGGATATCAGAGCATGCAGCACAAGCCAATGTCTCTGGGAAAGGGCTGACACTGACTGACACCACAAACTATGTCGCGGCAGGCCTCGTCCTTCCTTTCTTTCCCGCCTCGGCATGCGCGCAAACAGACTTCGCAATGACGATGACGATTCCGGCTCAGATGTCGGCTCGCAGCGGCCCGACGGCAACAATGCGCGCGTCTTTGCCAGTCCCGTGGGTGCCCAGGGTTACATTCCTCACCACAAGGAGCCGCCCCGTTATATCCGCACCAAAGTCTACAACAAGAAGGAACGCGAGTTCAACCGCATGTTTCTGGCTCAAGAGCTAGTCGGTACAAGACCTCTCGCGCAGGCAAAAACGGACGAAAAGGTCCCAGTCGTGACGGTATCGAGCGCCGACGGGACAAGTAGGAGGGCAGAGCGAACAGGCGGTGCTGTTTGGGCGACCGAGTTCAGCCGCGATGGCAGGTATTTGGCAGCCGCAGGAAAAGATCAGGTCGTACGCGTGTGGGCAGTCATCTCCACCATCGAGGAGCGACGCACGCGGGAAGACGAGGAGGAGGCCCTGCACCAGCAAAGCAGCCCGACCAACAGTAGCGGCAGCAGGGAGCGGCTGCAGGCCCCCGTGTTCCGGGAGCAGCCGTTGCGCGAGTTTCAGGGTCACACGGGCGAGATCCTAGACCTCAGTTGGAGTAAGAACAACTTTTTACTGTCCACATCCATGGATCGGACCGTCCGCCTGTGGCACGTCAGTAGAAAAGAATGCCTTTGTGCCTTCCGCCACGGCGAGTTTGTTAGCAAGGTGGCGTTTCACCCCCAAGACGACCGCTTCTTCCTTGCGGGGTGCCTGGACTCGAGGCTGAGGCTATGGAGCATCCCGGACAGAGCCGTCGCCTTCGAGACGCAAGCCAACGATATGATCACTGCCGTGGCATTCACGCCCGATGGCAAGACGGCAATCGCAGGCATGTTGAACGGAGTGTGCAACTTTTACGAGACCGAGGGTCTCAAGTTCCAGAGCCTACTCCATGTGCGGTCCTCGAGGGGCAAGAATGCCAAGGGCAGCAAGATCACTGGGATTCGCACTGCCGAGGTACCAACCAGCAGTAGTTCCTCTGACACCAAGGTCAAGGTTCTTGTCACGTCCACCGACGCCCGTGTACGTGTCTATAACCTCGGCGACAAGGCTCTTGACGTCAAGTTCAAGGGCCACGAGCACACGGCGGCCCAGCTCTCTGCCAGCTTCAGCAATGGCGCCAATTATGTCATATGCCCAAGCGAGCATCGTAAAGTATTTATTTGGAGTCTAGGATCACCGAACCAGCGCGCCTTGCACATTTCAAACCCTGGTGGTATCGGGACCGACACGCTAAAGGGAGACAAGGGCCCCTGCGAGTCGTTTGTGGCGCACGGGTCCGGGGTAACGACGGCGATATTTGCCCCCGCCGAGACGCGGCAGCTGCTCGGGGCCAGCGGCGACCCAATCTATGATCTGTGCAACCCTCCGCCGGTGACCTTGGTATCGAGGGAAGAGGAAGCGGCCGCCGCTGCGGTGACGTCATCAAGTCGAGACCCGAGCCCAACATCGCCCGCACGTGCGGCTCACAACATGAGCCAAACCGCCCTATCCGAGGTTCCCAGCGTTGCAAGAAGCCGAAGAGCGGACGAGTCTCCGGCGTACGTGGCCCGCTCCACCCACCAGCAAGGCAACATCATTGTAACGACCGACGATACGGGAATCATCAAGGTCTTCCGGCAGGACTGTGCCTACCGGCGACGAGAGGGTCCCGAGACAGCCTCTCTTCTGAGTCGAAAACGGGACAGCATCGTCGGTCGCAGCGCCAGCATCCTCACTCGGACGAGTGCATCTAGTGCAGCACACTCGCGAAAGGGGTCCTTGTCGAGATCAATCCAGGGAATCATCACGGGCGAGGGCGCGCCGCATTCCGGCGGTGCGATATCAGAGCAGATACTGGATTGGCGTCGCGATGTCGAGGCCAACGGCAGCAATGGCAGGTCCGGCAGCATCAACAGCGCAGGCGGCACGCCGGCACGGGTCGATCGCAGCGTCAGTCCTACCAAGAGCCCATTGACTGCGAGAACCCTTGCGAGCGAGAGGAGGCGTGAGCAGTACGCCCACAGCGGTTCCCCTCTCGTACCCAAGTGCGACAGGGGGCATCTCAGCCCGGCCTCGAGCACTTTCAGCAACCCGCATCGGATCAAGTTTGACACCGCCGTCGCCACTGGTACTGTCACAGACGCTAGAACCGAAGATTCGACCAAAGAAGCTGCGTCATCAAAGAAGCCACTCGATCAACCGTCATGCTCCAAACAGGGAGAGACTCCGGCGGATGCGCAAAAGAAGCCCTCGGCCGAAGATGAAACGCTTGGTGGTGGCGAAGGCGTCACGCCAGCGCCAAGCAGTCCCTCGGGTGAGGGTGGGGCCAACAATGGAGGCCTATGGGGCTTTAAATGGCCCAAAATGCCAACCCTGCGCATGTCCATCGGAGGAATCGGCACGGGCGGCGCCACAGCGAGTCCTGGCAAGGACGGTGTTGGCAACGGTGCCAGCGACGGGCAGAGCTCCGTGCCGGGTGGCTATCCAAACCTTCGGGCGAGCAGCGAGTTGAGCATCAAAGAAAAGATCAAGGAGGCAAGCAAAATGAGCAAGGAGAAGGGAAAAGAAAAGGAAAAAGAAAGGAAGGCCCGCACTCCACCGTTGCAGATAGTGTCGTTTCCGGACAAGTCGCCGCAGAGACAGACGCAAGCGGGAGATGGGTCGTCGTCAACGAAAGACGAGAAGAGCTCCGAGGGGGCGGTGGGTTCTGAGGAAGACATGACGTGCCCGAAGTGCGGCGCCCGCGAGTTCAAGGCCAAGAAGCTGGGTGCAGGACAGCAACAGCAACGGCAGAGACTTGTTTGTGCAACATGTGCGACGCCAGCAGTGGAGCAGGAGAGCTTTGCTTTTTGAGTCTGTGGCATAATTTGGGCTTCTGTTTCTATTGCATACGAGCTCGGCGTTTCCTGGGGTGGGATCATTGGTGCATCATAGTAATAACTAGCGATTACATGTGATTGGGTTCCTCTTTTATTTTGCTTGTCTTTGGGGCCCCTCAAAGTACCCAGGTGGTCATTGATGAATAAGATGGTTGATAGCCCAGCTGGGCGAGTACTTGTTTGATGGCGTTTCTAGAATAACAGAAGACGGAAGTAATAATACTGCTGGTGTTCTTTGGATTATGTTCATTCAAATGGAGTACCTACCTACCTTGGGTTTCTATTCACACAGGTAACAAAGGTTGAACTGCGAGGTATCTGATCTCTCAAACCATTGTTTATCCTGTGGAGAGTAACATCACCCCAGCAAGCCAGTCCAAGGTTGCCTCTGCTTTCCACCAAGGGGCCAGTCTCACGGCCTCGATGTGACCCAATTACCTACTCGAGCGGCCGAGTTTAAGCATGCCGCACAGGTTCGTCTGGGACCACAAATTCACGGGGTTTTCAAGACCAGGAGGGCGGGCCACGGTCTGGGCTGGGCCAGTGGGCCGTCGCTTGTTGTTTTGTAACTCGAACATCCTCATCCTGTAAAGGGAAAGGTTCCTGTCACTTGTCTGACACCGTACCCGCACGCAGGAGGTGTTGGTTGCTACTTGTGAAGGATGACCCTGGCAGAGGAGCTTCGGGGGGGTTTTGTTCTGATGATGTCGGCTTGGAAACGATTATAAAGAAAACGTCTTCTGTGGTAGCTGATATTGTAGGGGGTTGTTTCGCTTCTTTATTTTTCCATGACAACAAATCACTCATCTCTGTCCTCATTATGATTTCGCATCTTCCTACATTGAATACCTGAACACAAAATAACTACTGCCTGTTATTACCAGAACAAAAGAAGCCATGCAGACTTATCGAAAGTGGGCATTCGGAGTCGAAATCGAGCTTCTCCTAGGCAGTAAGAAGAAGCATTCGAGCTGGAAAGCATTTGCAACGCAGGTCAGCGAGAGGCTCATTAGGGCCGGTCTAGACATATTTGTCAATGATCAAAAGGACAAGTCAGCGAGGGTCTATCAAACATGGTCCATCTCGCCCGAGATCACAATCAAGGAGGATGCAGCCAAGGGACATTGTAAGTGTGTTTTTGTTCATTGTTCTATATTGCTGACCGCAGTCTCTCGTCAGCAGTGGTTGATGTGGTGTTGTGGTGTTGTTTGTTAATCATGACCATAGATGGCATCGAGCTAGTCTCGCCCAAGTACAACCTCTATTCAAAATGGATTGACGACCTTGAAACCATATTCGCAGTCCTCGGTTCGTCGTTTGTGGTGGTGGCATCCCCTACTTGTGGCACCCACATCCACATATCCACCGAGCCGGCCATGGAGCCTCGAGAGGTTGCCACGCTGGCCAAGTTGATTCTGTCGACGGAGCCTGCCTTTGACGCCCTCATGCCGGTGGCCAGAAGGGCATCGACCAGACACTGGTGCCAGAGCAACCGTGCTGGCAGCGCCTTTCTTGGCGGCAGGTTGACTCTGGAACAGTGCTTCCAGGTGGTTGACTTGGCGGCGAGGGATGGAGGCGTCCCTGGCGTTGTTGCGGCGCTGAACACGCACGGGCCGGAGCCGGGTTCGGGTTTTGCGCGGGCTACCCGCGGCTGTCTCCCCCGGCTGAGCGGACAACGGTTCAAGTGGAATCTGGCCGGGCTGATGAACGAGGGAGCCGGAACCCGAACCATGGAGTTTCGTCAACCGCCAGGGAGTGTCACAGCTGATGGGGTCAGAGGATGGGTGGAGCTGACGCTGGGGTTTGTCGAGGGTGGCTTGAGGCGTTCAGAGAGCGGCGGCGAGTTGGAAGCATGGTACACTGTCCAAGAGCTTTGGGATCTGGTTCAGGATGGAGTTGCAGCGTTGCAGCTGAGGGATGAATGGATCGGTTGTATTTTCAGTACCAGACAGTCTTGATATCCTATTGGTCTTTTGATGGTTAGTGACGACACAGATCATGCCGGCATCTAGGGGAGGGATTTGTAAAGCTTTCTTGGGAGTGTCTCTTGCATTTTTGTTTTCTGTCTTTCTCTCTCTAAGAGTTTCAGGGGGTGTTTCACTTTGTTGTCGTGTATGCAGACAGTAAATAGAGAAATGCTCTCATAACCAAGTTGCCTTCAATGTACACCTTGGTTCGAGTGATCTCATATTGGGACCAGGTGTGAAATTTCAGTTGACGGGTCCAAAGCCAACGATGGCTTCAAACAGATAGGGGCTTTTCAAATGTAAAGATATAGCTTCAAAACACAAGCTAGAGTGCTCAGTGGCGCGAGATGTTCTCGGGTTTGATAAGGAAAACCTATTTGATGGAGAGCAGTTTGGGCTTAACAAACTGACAGCAAAGAGGTGATAGAAAGCCGGTATGGACAATCAAAAGGCTGCCAAGCTTGGCAAGAAGCTTTCAAATCAAAGTAGTGTTTTTATAAAGAATAATGACGCACACATGCCACGGAGGACGGGGTCATGGAACCAAAAAAGAAAGGAGACAGGAATCAAAACCTTGCATCTCATGCCACTGCCCAGCCATCTAAGCAACACATTCTTTTTCTACATTTTCCGGCTGTACAAGTTGCATCTATAACTGTGCCCACAAACTTGATTTGGCTCGGACTATGTGACTAAAACTAGTGGGACATGATATATTAAAACGAAGAAAGTAACAATGGACCAAATTCAAATCCAAATTCAAATATGAAAAGAAATCCCAAAACAAAATGCTTGCTACCAAGAATTCCTGAGGTATGCTCGAGTGATGCTATTCCCAAATTAACCGGAACGCCGAACGAGCAATCTCCACGGACCGTTATTCCCAGTTCGCCCATGCAATGCCGCAAAAAGAAACAAAAGATATTTCAAGTATAAGCAAAGAAACTCATAAGAGAGAAAAAAAATAAAGAAAAAGAGATCCTAGGCCTCAATGGCCACCTCATCCGGCCGACCAGCCCGTACCGTCTCATCCCTGACCTGCTTGAGGAAGGGCATCAGGGCTGTTCCACCTGTACCGGTGAGCTGAGTCTCTGACATGCGCCTCTTGCGCTCGCCACCACTGGCAACTCCATCTCCATCATCCTTGGGGACGGCTACCGGGTTCTGAGGGGGCTCGCGCCACGCCACGCCAGCCAGGCCAATGTTCCTCTGACCCGGTTGTTGACCCAGGCCGGCCCGGACCTGCTGCTGTTGCCTACGCGAGGGCAGGATGATGTAACGGGCGACAATCTGCAAGTGCTTGTTGCGCAGACCGGCCAGCACCCGGGTGGCCCGCGTAAAGGTGCTCCTCAGCAGGCCGCGCTCCGCCATGAGTTCGTGGTCCTCCTCGCCCTCATCTTCCCCGATGGCCTCGTCCGTCTCCATGGCCTGCAGGGCAAAGTCGCGGATGCTCGGCAGGGATCGCACGTATTCAAGAAAGCGCCGATGGGGGCCCGGCATGTAGGCGCGCACCTCCTCGTGGAAGGGAAGCTCCTTGTCCTCGCGCTTCTTCAGGTCGGAATTCTGGTTCTCGGTGGCCTTGTGCTCGACCCCCAGCACAATGTCAAAGAACTGGATCAGACTGCTCTGTCCGTTGCTTCCACCCCTGAGGCCCAGCCAGTCACCCTTGCCGTCACCCTGATCGTAAAGCACGCCGCGCGGAAGGCCGGCGTCGGCCATGTTCTTGCTGCCAGCCAGGAAGGGCCGGATGGCATGATAAAAGACGTCGGGGCCGCAGCGCTCGTGCATGCGGTCGAGGATATCGCCGACCCTGCGGATACACGCCATGAGCTTGTGCAGGGCCGCAATGCTTTGCCTGCAGGCGGCCAAGTCGTTGTTTGGGATGGCGTTCATGGCAGAAATCATGACGGGGATCACATTGCCGCCCTCGCACTCGAGGGCAACGCTGACGGCATAGAACCAAGATTCGTCGGGGGTCCCGGTAAAGGTGACCAGCGACTCGATGGCGTCAAGGTCACTAAAGGGGGCACCCTCAGCGGTGGTGCGAAAGTTCCACAGGTTGGTTGCGGCATAGGTTGCAGCCGGGGGAAGATCGAGATGGGTTGAAATCTCGAGCAGCGGCACGGTGATCTGAGGTGGCAGGTGCTCCGACGGTTTGTCTCCGCCCCAGATGTAGGCGTGGGTAGCAAAGGTCAGGATCAGATAGGCGCGCCTCCACTCCTGTTCGGCTTGCAGGTGGGATGTGGAGAGCACGGGCAACTCGGCGTTGACATGGGCGCGGAAGGTGTTGCTCTGCAGGAGCTTGGGCAGAGAAGAGGCCAATGTCTCCCAGGGCTGATAGTAGGCGTCCGGGAGGGCAGCCAGCGGTTCTGCTGAGGGTAGGAAGCCATTGGGTGTGACTGAGTATTTTGACTCGAGCCACGAAGCCAAGGCTGCTGGAGATTGTGGCGCATTTTCAGGGGGTGACATTATGTTGGTGGTTGTGGTGGTGGCGGCGGTTGTGTACAATGGAATTTGCACCAATGTGTATAATCGAAATGTGTATAATCGAAGCTCTTTTTGTGGGGAGTCCGTAAGGGGGTGGGTGTTGTGGGTGGGTGCTTATCAGAATAATAGGGAGGAGACCAAGGGACAAGAGAGTGACTTGTGTTTGCGTACAACAACAACAACAAACAAAGAGACGATACTTGAAAGTCGTTGTAGCAAATGTATGCAAAAAAGAGAGAAGGAAAAAAAAAAGACAAGAACAAAAACAAAGATCAAAAGAAAGTCGGGTCTTCCTTGCCCGACTTTGGTCTGATATGTGTCTGTTTCTTGTCTGATTCTCGTCTGAAAGTAATGAATTTGGTTGTTGTATGTACACTTGAGATTTGTTTTGTGTGTGCTGCTGATTTCTCTTTGTTCACTGCTCAAAACACTCTTGAGTAAAACCCAAACAAGAAAAAAGCTCTCTGAATCTTCTCTCATCCAACTCTCCAACCCCAAGGTTCCCCGAAGACACCTTAAGGAAAAGTCAGGAGCCAGGAACGCCAAGTATCATGTCAGGGAATGACCCGCTACTGCCTGGGTCTTGCTGGTCTTGGTAGACCCGAATTCCCGGCTTCGGAGGGCATCGGACCAAACCTCAAGAGCGAATGAGATGACATCTCCGGCCTGACCTCAGCAGGCTCAGCCAATTGTCGAGCTATACAAGCAGGAATGGCCCCCGTTTCGCTCGCCATTTCCATTAGATGTTATTGATTCTTGTAACCGTCGCGCATTGACACTCCTTCTGGACTCGGATCTAACTTCAAATTCGGGAGCGAAGATACGAACCCAAGTCACCTCAAGTGGAACTGACCTTGTCAGTAGCAGGGTTTGTATTGAGACGATATAATTCCGCATCACTGAAAAAGCCTCATGGTTTTTGTGCCGAGGTCCACCGCCTCTGACGCGGAACCACGGTTAAGCGCGGCTGACGACGGGATTGCGCCACGGCCTGGTGGGTCTCTGCAGGGAAATGTCGTCACGACCCAGACGTTCAATGTCGGCTAACTTCAATCTTGCCGCAAAACACTCGCCCCGAATAACCTGCGGCATCGGACCCTGTGGGGCTTGGTCCGAGTCGAATGCAAGGCCGAGTCCTGACCGTTGCGTCTGGCTTTTGTTTTGCTGTACACCATTGCACTGGGCTCGGCTACAAAGTGTTCTCGAGCGTCCTCACTGGGGGGGTTGGGATGGTGGAAATGAATTGAATCAACAAGACAAGATTTGAATATCGAGGCCATCTATCTGTTTATCCATCTATCCATTTACCACTACTACTTGTTATACTCGGCTATTTTACCACCAACCTAAGCCTGAAACTGAACCTGAACCTGGCAGTGTACTGCTTGCTTTCTACTTGACAGTACGTACCCTTTTTTTGGAAAGAAAAAAAAAATCCTTTACCATTAGTCAACGTAAAACCTTTACCTTACTCTTTCTCCTCCTTGGCTATTGTCAAATCTCATCCGACCACATCCTAATCCGTCTTTCTGTCCTTCCCCGTCACCCTGTCAAATAAATCCCTTGAATTTCACCAAGTCGGATCCATCCGTCCAAGACCATTTATTCTTTTTGTTTTCTATTTACAAATCCCTGACGACGCCACAAATAACCGCAGAACCCCACCATTTTTACCGCCTATCCCCCCTTCTATTTCATCATGGCTGCTACCCAAAAAAGCCTCTGTGCCATTCCAGCGGACCCCATCGAGTTCCCCGCCGATGCCAACACCCTGGAATACGCCCGCTCTGAGGATGCCAAATGCCCGATACGGCACATGCGCGAGCACTTTATTTTCCCCACCCGTGCGTCGCTGAAGAAGAAGGCGCTTGATGGACGCCTACCAGGTGGGTTCTTTTTTTTATTGATTTTTTAAATCTCTTGTTTCTTGTTTCTTGTTTCTTGTTCTGCTCCCAGATTGGTTTGTCGGGCCCCATGCTCCTGACAGTACAAAAAAAAACCCCGGATCTGATCCGATCTGATCCCGATCGGTCCGTTCCGCTTCTAAATATATGGCCCCGGCAGCCCCATATCCAAAGCAAACAACCAAAGACAAAAAAGAACAAGACGGAGAAAAAAAAAAAGAAACACAACTTTCATATTTCAACCAGTCATGTCTCCATTACTAACTTAACCTTCATTCCTCTCATCACAGCATATCCACCCAACTATGCCAAACCTGGAGAGACATCCCCGGTCCAGAATGGCAACTCCAACACCAACGACGACAATGTCACACCTGCCGTCTACTTTTGTGGCAACTCACTCGGCCTGCAGCCCAAGGCCACCAGAGATCACATCAATGCCCAGCTGGAGACGTGGGCCTCCATCGGCGTCAATGGTCACTTTACCTCGTGGGATAACTCGCCGCTGAAATCCTGGCAGGACATGTCTGCCGATTGTGCCGCCCAGTCGGCAGCCGTTGTCGGTGCCAGCCCAGACGAGATCGCCATCATGAACACCCTGACTGCCAATCTGCATTTCATGATGGCCTCCTTCTACCGTCCTACCGAGAAGCGCCACAAGATCATTTCAGAGTGGAAGCCCTTTCCCAGCGACACTGTGAGTTCAACATGTTATTTATTCCTTTTTTTGTCTATTTCTTTTTTTTTCCCTTCTTCTTCTTATGCTAATCTCGGATCATTTCTTCTTCTACAGTACGCAATCGCATCCCAGATCCAATGGCATGGTCTTGACACAGCCACCTCCCTGGTTGAGCTTCACCCAGATGAGAACTACTACATCTCAACCGAAAAGATCCTCGCCACCATCGATGAGCACGCCGACAGCACAGCCCTCCTGCTCCTGCCCGGAATCCAGTACTGGAGTGGCCAGCTCTTCGATATGCCCCTGATCACGGCTCACGCCCGCGCCAAGGGCATCGTGGTCGGCTGGGACCTTGCCCACGCCGTCGGCAATGTGCCTCTGAGCCTGCACGATTGGGACGTCGACTTTGCCGTCTGGTGCACTTACAAGTACCTCAACGCCGGTCCCGGTGCCATCGCCGGCGCCTTTGTCCACGAGAGACATGGCAAGGTCGACAGCGATGGCTTCAAGCTGCGATTGTCGGGCTGGTACGGCAACAACAAGGCCACACGTTTCAACATGGCCAAGGAGTTTGACCCTACTCCCGGCGCCCAGGGCTGGGTCCTGAGCAACCCCTCGGGCATCGACCTCGCTAGCTTGGGCGCCGCCCTATCCGTTTATAACCTGACCACCCCGGCCGACCTGAGGAAAAAGTCACTGCGGCTGACGGCTTACGCAGAGCACCTGCTCAACGGCATCCTCAAGGACGAGGCTGCCTCTTCTGCGGGCGATGGGAAGAAGCCCGCATTTAGAATCATCACCCCTTCCAACAAAAACGAGCGCGGCGCTCAGCTGAGCGTGCTCCTTCGGGAAGGGCTGTTGGACGTAGTCGGTGAAAAGATGGAGGCCGACGGTGTTGTGTGCGACAGGCGCAAGCCCGATGTGATGCGCGTGGCGCCGGTACCCATGTACAACTCATACGAGGATGTATGGAGGTGCGTTGATGCGCTTAGGAAGGCCGTCATGTCATGAGGGTGAATTACAGCATGCGATCGGTGTATTGCTGGCTTCTTTCTCTTTTTTCTCTCTGTCTCTCTTTCTTCCTTTCCCCCCTTTTTTCTGTGTGGCTTCAAGGATTGTAATTATCGGGAAATGACCGGTTGCATAGCGATTTTGCGGGAAATAAATACATACTATACACGATACACCAGGTTCGAAAAAAAAGCAAAAAAGCGCCAAGATGATGTTTGTCTTGGCTTATCTTGGCCTGGATTGGTGTCCATCTCATGCAACCTTTTTTTTTTCTTTTTTTTTAAATTGTGTTTGAGGACCCTTGGGCCCTTATCAATCCGGGATATTACTATCCAGACTAGGCAAGGTACCGATATATGTACTAGACTTGAACTAGAAATAGAGCTAGTCTAGACTAAGGTATGTATCCAACCTAGGCTTGCTAAGGCACTTGTATGTAGACATCCAAGACTTTCAAGACTACCCTACCAAAGTGGGGGACAAAATTAAATTAACCGCGGAAAAGCTCTTCACTTTCAACGATTATCTTACCACGAAAAAAGTACTTATCATAGCAAACGCTCGCTTGTAGGGACAGATTTGTGTTGGCTTTATTTTGGAGCTTGTCTTGAGAAAATAGAGCCCGAATTGATGAAGTTATGGCGTATTGAGTTGGCAACTTTTTAAAAGAATGGTCGTGATTTGGCCTGTTGGCGGTCAATTTAATTTTGTCCCCCACTTTGCCTACCTACATTGCTACCATACCTAACCTAAGGAATCAACAAGCAAATTCACCGGTGTGATGCATACAGCAGGGGCGACACCTACCATATAGTCAGCCACCTTTCTAGTTCTAACCTCTGCAATTAAGCACAAGATCGATGTGTCACCTATTCGTACCTAGGTCTGCCGGAGAAAATGCTACGGATACGGAGGGAACATGAGCTGGCTGATTGGGCGCGCACGGCGGCGTGTTCCACACATGAACATCGATCAAACATGGGATCAATTGTAGTCACTCTTGCATCTATGCCAACAACAAGTTGGATTGATTGATTTGATCGGGTAGAAGACATTGGGGTTATGGTATCCAAGAGAGGGAGAGGGGGAAAGAAAGCTCTTCTTTTTATTATTTTTTCCCTCTTGTCCTCAAATTCATGTACTTGGTGACTGTACCGGAACATGTGGAAGGGCAAGCAAGCTTCATTCTTTGGTGGGGGCCAGGGCAAGCCAAGCCAGGGAGGGCTTCCTTTCCAACTTTCTTCCCAATAGCAAGCGATAACGACGAGCTGCATTCCTCCTAGTCTAGTCTATTTCTAGTTTTAGAACTAAATAAATGGATGTATACGGTAAAGTGCCCAAAGTGCCTACCTTACATATCCGTGAAAACTCGTGCATATTTGTCTTGATTGGTCATGCACAATTGCTTTTAACTGCCGCATTCAAAACAAGAAGAAATGCGTTGCATTGCTGTCGAGTTGTTTTCTCTCGGTAGGTACGGAGAGACTAGAAGACTAGACTAGTCTAGTGTATGTACGAAGTAAGGTATGTAGACGGTAGGTACCCCGCCAGTTCAGTTCAGTTCAGTTCAGTTCCCTTTAGGCAGGGTCCTGGGTGGCAAACATCCAAATACGGCACTCCCGCTTGTCAACCCGGGAGAAAGTGGAGAGAACGCAGTAGCGCGCCCCAGTTTCTTCACGCGAACGACTGACTGACTGGATGGATTGATTGACTTGCCCATAATTATTACCTGCTTCAAAAATTCCGGTCTATTCTCTAGCTTTATCATTAGCAACGCACTCAATCGGTTTTTTTTTCTTGTTTCTTTCAATTGTCACCAAACCAACACAAACAGTCATTTCAACATTTTGACAAATCATCGACCCCTAGTATTGAATTCAACCCAATCGAAAGGCCTCGCCAGACAAATGTTTAACCATCGGACACGACTCTCATCCCACTAGGCAATGTGCGCAAACCTCACAGAGGAGTCGGCGAACCAGATCAGCGACGGGAGCCCTCCCAGTCGCAGCCCCGAGCGGGATCACGGGCAGCCCCACAAACAACAGCAACAACAGCAACAGCAGCAGCACCGTCAATACCAAAATCACCGCCAACATCCTCATCATCACCATAATAATTATAATTACAACCAGAATTCCCGTCACCAGTCAACCAAGTCCGCCGCCGCCAAAACACAAGACCGTCATCAGCAACCGGCAGTGTGGACTTGGTTGAATGCACTCGGGGCTGATGGCACCCGCATGGTGACTCCATCCCACCCGTGTAGCCCCCCGATTCATGTGCCAGCAGATTCCCCCGACTTTGGCACCAGCACCAGCGTTGTTCGACCCTTGGTCCGACGCCGTTCGACATTACCAACCAATTCCAATTCAGCCATGTCAGCCCAGGATGGCAGCTCAGCCGATGCTTCAGGAGTCAATTTCGCTTCCGACCCAAGGCAACAAATCAGCACCAGTGGTGTACTTTTTGGCGTCTCTGAACTTTTTGATTGGCGACCTCCCCACGAGGATCCTTCGCAGGTATGTTTTTTTTTCCTTCTTTCTTTTTCTTCTTCTCGTTTACCCCCTCGTTTACCCGGATATCCGGATCTTAGCTCTTAATGTCTCCCACCTCTCCTCTCTCCCTCCCCTTCAAATTACCTACCCTGGTCAGGGGGTAACATGTTTAGTTTTCTATACTGACATTGTTTTTTTTACTTTTTCCTTTTCTCTCGTCAAGAAGCGCAAAGTTTCACCCCCTCCACAAACTTGCGTCAAATGTCATACAATCGAGACACCTGAATGGCGCAACGGTCCAGCAGGCCCCGGGACCCTATGCAACGTCTGCGGCTTAGTTTTTGCAAAGAAACGCGCACGCAGAGATCGAGACTCTTGGTCTCTAGATGTCAACAATGCGCGTGGAGGCTGCTAGCAACCAATCACCTTTCAATAGCTAGTTCTAGCTGTTTTGTGTCGCCCAACCAGCCATTGATTTGTGGCCTGGTTCTAGAACTAGTCTAGACAGGTATCTAGTGGCTTTCTCAACCTGCCTGGGTTTTGTTTTCAACCAACTAGAGGGGCTACAGAACCTCTACTCACGGTCAGAATTCATCCCCGATACCCAGATTTAGCCAAGGCCGGCACGCGAAGAACAAAGATCATGGTCGTACGACGCGGTTGGCATTATTGAGCTACATATCGCCCAACGCTGTTTCAGCATAGCAATAAGGACCACACTATGAGATAAACACCAACACCAACAAAACACCAACAACAAAAGAGCTCAATACGTGCCCGGCAAAATCCCCACAAGGCCTCCATCAACTATCAGCGATAAACCGTTGACGTATGATCCTGCTCGCGACGCCAAGTATAGCACTGCCCCGGCGAGGTCAGCGTCGTTGCCGTAGCGTTTCTCCGGTATGTTGTTGGGAGAGAGCCCACTCTTCTCGTCACTGAGCAGGGGTTCAGTCATCTCAGCTTTTGGATAGAAACCAGTTAGCCACATTTCTTTGCGCACTCTTCCTTTTTTCTTTCTTGTCTCTCTTTTTCCATTTCTCTTTTATTATTTTCCAATCATGATAATGTATGTTGGGGGGTCGGAAGGCGCTTACTCGGAAATACCCCCAGGTTGAGCAGGTTCACCCGGATTCGATAAGGCATAAATAGAGTGCTCAGACTTTTAAACATTTGGTTCACTGCAGCTTTGCTGGTCGCATACGCGACGGCTCCGCTCCCCGCCAGTTGCCTTATATATGCTACCGCGCTCGAGTTCACCATAACCTGGCTCGAAATACCTGGCAGCCGATTGGTTTCGCTATTACCTTTGTCCAAAAGGTCGAGGAAGGCGGCGCAAGTGAAAAAAGCCCCTGTGACGTTGGTTATAAAGGGCCGTGTAAAGCTCTCGTCGGACCATTCCTTGAAGATGTAATCCTGCAGTTGCCCTGGCGATGGGGTCAAGGTGCCGATGCCGAGAAGATCAGGTCCTGTAACACCGGCGTTGACTACGACGAGGTGGACAAAGCCCATATCTGCTGCAATGTGGGCAGCTGCAGAAGCGAGTTTATCCTTTTGCATTACGTCGACCTGTAACGGGACCATGACGCCTGCGGCCGTGCGCTCAGACCCCAACGCTGCCGTTTCCTGGAGCTTGTCGAGCCGACGGCCCAGCAGGTACACGCGCGCAGCGCCATTGTACGCCAATGCCAGGGCTATGGAGCGACCTATACCACTCCCGGCACCTGTCACGACGGCCACCAGGCCGTTGACCTTGAAAAGTGCGGCCGGGTCAAACTTGGACGGGTCAATGGTCAGGCTGTTCATCTTGATATAGCTGAGTAGGTGTATATGTATGTCTCTGGAGTAGGCTTGTTCTCGGTGGGGTCAAGTCGGGCCGAGGGTGTGTTGTTGGACAGTCTCTTGAACCCAAGGGATGGTAAAGATTGTGGATGGATGGATGGCAGGTAGATATGGTCTCAAATATATACACTAGCGGGGTCTAGAGATCTCAAACCTTGTCCGGGTGCACTGGCAGGTTTTGCGTGCATTTCTGCAATCCGAGCACGTTTCTGATGTAGATGATTACCACGGCTAGAAGTCAAGCTTGGGATGGCTTACGGGCCAATTCTGTCAGCCGAAAAGGAATTACACAAACATCAAATAGGATGGATGGTACTCCTACTACTGCTCCTTAGTACAACCCTATCAGGGAGCGGGATTTCATCTGGCCTACTACAATAAACGTAACTGAAGTGGTGACATGCCGCCGCCATCTGATGTTGGTATTCGTATCTGCACTGGATTCCACCCGTTTGCCTTTGTCCGGAGTGGCATGCTAATTTATGGTTGATGGATCAGACAAGCCAATGCCACAGGGATTGTAAGGGTCTGCTTCGTCTTCAACAAGTAATATCTGAAAAGATTCAGTATTCGCTTTTTTGTTTCTTCTTCTCCTGCGTATGCAATGGTCGATGTAGCTGCTGTTGAGTTAATTAACACGTGAGAAAAGTACTTAATTCAACCGAGAGGGTATGAGTTCTGTCCGGATTTCATGATACCTTTTGGGTCCTTGTCCCCAACTCTCATCAAGGGTTTTCGCTGTAATAAAGCTTGAGGGGACATTCTGAACTTGTCCCAGGTCGAACATTTGCCGCCGGCCTTGGTGACCACAGCCAGTCATTAATTGGTCACCCTGGCTCAGTGCTTGGAGTAGGGTGTCGAAGGTTACAATGCGATCCAGAAGACCTTCATCGTCGCTCAACTTAACACCCACGACCATCAGTACCTCCCCGGCTTTGACAGAAGATTTGGGGGGTGGTGGTGAGGGACGATGCAGGCAGGCGCTGCGGCAACACCCATTCAGAGGATCATGGGCCTCGTTCTCCCCGAGCAAAGACTACCTGAGAAAATCTCATGCCATCTCAAGACGGAGTAATCGGATATATAGGCCGTCTCCGTCTGCCATCTGGGCTGTGATCCCGCCAATCAGGTACTAGGACAGACGAGCTTCTTTCTTCCATGGGCAGCTGACAAAGTCCAGTTCCCTTGTGGGTAGGGTGTTTGTGGATAGTCTCATTTCCAGGCATAATGGTGAGGGAGGAGTAGCAGTAAGAGTTCCCCCTCACTTCGCTCCAACGTCCATATACATCGACCGTCAGCACTCGAGAAATGTCATCTAGATAGAATATATTTGTCAGTCCCCACTGACCGAGTTATACTGTAGGCGGAATAGTCCACCAATGAATGCGAACCAGCCGACCAGCCCGGAAAATTAACCCCGCGTTCACAGTGGTTGGCTTGTCGCTCGGAGAATCACAGGCCGCGTTTGAGTATAGATGCTGTGGGGGTCAAAGGTGATGGAACACTAAACAGGACGAAAGTCCAGGAGCACCTGTGTATATATTTATCTTGGGCGCTCCGATCAGATATTGCACATCTCTCTCCCTTTCTGAACTGGCATCGTTTGATCCATGTTTGTATGCATTCCATTTCCGCTTCATGTGAAAACTTTTATAGACGGGAGGCTCCAGGCTATCAACACTGATGAAGATCCTTGCAGCCATCATCACGCTGCTCGCAGCTGGCGGTGTGGTTGCAGTGCCTCATCCCGTCGCTGACGAAAAGCCGACCAGGACGCATCCTCTCAGCAAACGCGCGACAACGGTATGTGGTCAGTGGGACTCTGTCCAGACAGGGGGATACACCGTGTACAACAACCTATGGGGCAAGGATTCGGGCACCGGGTCGCAGTGCCTGACGGTTGATGGTGTGTCCAATGGCCTTCTCTCATGGTCAACCACTTGGTCGTGGAGCGGCGGCCAGTACAATGTCAAGTCGTACCCCAACGCGGTTATATCGGCTCCAGCGGCCAGATTGTCTGCCATCTCGTCTATTCCAACGCGGTGGCAGTGGAGGTGAGCAGCATTTAGCAAACAAAGAAGACAAAAAAGAAAACAAGAGCAAGACCGACAGACAGGAGCTGATCCATGGGCCGGGTGCCATTCGCAGCTACACTGGTAACAGCATGGTGGCCAACGTCGCATACGACCTCTTCACCAACTCAAACTGCGGCACGACCCCAGAGTATGAGATCATGGTGTGGATTGGGGCATATGGCGGCGCCGGCCCCATTAGCCAGAGCGGGCAGCCCATCGCCAGCCCCAACATCGGCGGCGTCACATGGCGCTTGTATAAGGGCTCGCACTCGCAGATGACCGTCTTCAGCTTTGTGTCGCCCGGTCAGATCACCAACTACAGTGGTGATCTCGTCAACTTTGTGAGGTACCTCACCCAGTCGCAAGGCATGCCGGCCTCGCAGTGCCTCTACTCTGCCGGTGCAGGCACCGAGCCCTTCACCGGCAGCAATGCGCGCTTTACGACTAGTGGGTACAGCATGTCGATTTCGACGAGCGGCAGCGGCGGTGGAGGGGGAGGAGGAGCAAATCCGCCAAACTGTGCTGCTTTGTATGGTCAGTGTGGAGGTTCGGGATGGTCGGGGCCGACCTGTTGTGCCCAGGGCACATGCAAGGCGGCGAACCAGTGGTACTCTCAGTGCTCATGAATTAATTGAGTTGATATTATATTATGCCATAGCCATAGACAGCTTGACAGGTACCTTGAGGTTCTTCTCCTCATCCACAAGGAAGTGGATTGATCGGCTGACCCAGTCGTCTACGGTATTAAATGCCTTAGCATCTTTGGAGTTCTTGCAAGCATGACGTAGCCCACTGCATACCTAAAGCCCCCGCTCCCCCACTATCTTTGACCTGGCCTGGCCAACCCCCTCACGACGGTACCTTGCATAGGTACTTTTAGGTAGGTAAGAAACATACCTTACCTACCTACCTAGGTAGAGGACTCTCTATCTCTCTCTCCCTCTCTCTCTCCATCCACCTTCCACTTACTTGTCTCCCTGTACCCAGATTCGAATTTCCGTCAAAGGTATTGCCATCCCAACTTGATTGAAAATCTTCGTTGCTCCGAAGCAGACAAACAAACACACCACAATGGCTACCCAAGCTGGACAAGACAACGTGCCTCTCCCCGCTCTTCCACCCCAAAAACCTGAAATATCTTCCAATGTCCCCTCCAAGCTTCCCGCCATCGCGACACTGCCTAGCCTGGACGATGCCTCTCTAATCGGGACACTCGATCTTTTATTCGAAGCCTCGCCCGACCTGCATGCCCTCGCTGTCCCTGTCGCCCGCTCCATGACATTCAGCTCCTACCCGGACCTAATCGAGGCCATTCGGACCACTCTGCTGTCTGTTCAAGCGACTGTGCACGCCGACCCCGTTGCCCGAAAGCCTTTGCTCGGCATTCTGGCCGCCCATCCTCGCCTTGGAGAAAGGAAGCAGCCAGTCAGCGACCAGAGCAAGGCTGAACAAGCCAGCCTTCAAGGAGACGCCGAAAAGCTGGCCAAGTTGAATGCCGAATACGAAGCAAAATTTCCCGGCATGAGGTATGTCGTCTTCGTCAATGGGCGTAGCAGGGATATAATAATGGAGAATATGCGGGCGAGGATCGACAGGGGGGATGTAAACGCGGAGGAACATGATGCAATCAACGTAAGTTTAACCCTAATTCTTGCTCGCTAACAATACTACTTATATATTAATTTTTCAAAGGCAATGTGTGATATTGCAAAAGATAGGGTAATTAAATTGTAGATTTTTATTTTTCTAATATTATACAACTGTTGGTGATTATATGCATTGTTTTGCATAGAGTAGAAGTTTGTTTTTTATTATATATAATCTACTATTTATATAAAGCCAAAATGGGAGTTAATTATTAGATTTTCTATTAATCTATAAATGCAAAAGTTGCAAGTTAGAAATTAGCAATGGGTTTTATAACAATGGTGGGTAATCTTAGTCTCAGTGCTCAGACTAGACCCCCCTGCGTTGCAGGGTGGACCGAGCGCTCCATGTACCTTTCAGCCACATGGCTTTTCGACCAATTAAATTGCTCGAAAAGATCGCGCTCGTTCTAGTCTGAGGACACCTTGTCGATTTTCGTCGCTCATAGCAATACGTTATAATGTTTATACTGTGCGCGCACTGTAATCGCAAAGGGTAATACAGTATTTGTACTGTATATTTTTAAAAGTTGCAATAATTGAATAAATAAAATAGATATAAATACAAAAAAATAACCGTTTAAAGCTCAAAATTAGGAAATTATAACAGGTTATTGCTTGTTGCTATACTATATTTATACGATTTAATATTAAATATTATATACTATTATTATTATTATTTAACGCCCTATTTTAATTTTAATATTAATAAAATAATATATTTGGCTTTATTTACATTTAAAAAACTTATATATAGCTATACTAACGTTTTAATAAAAAGTTTAGGCTTACATTATTATCCGTTATAATTTTATAAGCATTTATCTATACAATTTTTACATTAATTAAAAATATTAATAATATAACGAGTAAAATATTTTTAAGTGGTAATTTATATATATAATATAAATTTTACTGGTTTATATTATAGCAAATTAACTTTCTGTATAATAATATTCTTTCAATATATATAATTAAAAATTTAAAAAAAGTAAGTTTAATTATTTTATTATATAAAATGGCTATTATTTGTTTTATTAGCATAAAAGTTTAACGTGGACATTTGTTTATAGCGAAAGTTTAATCGTTAAAATTTCCGTTTTATTATCTATTATATTCGCAAAAATATAAGCCCGTTTCAATTATAAAATATAAATATATTTTAAAAATTTTGCCTAATCAATTAATTTATACCTTATACTACGTAATACTAATATTAAATTCAAAAAATATATTTTTACTTATTTTATTATCCCCAACGTGCAAAAATTTCGGAATTTTAGTAATAAATAAAATAAAAATAAAATAAAATTGAAAAATTGAAAAAGATTAATAAAAAGCACCGCCATAAGCAAAATACCCCTTCCCCAATGCAAATTTGGTTATTTCGAATATTAAAAATATAAACTAAATCGCTGTTAATTATTATATTAATTCCTATACCCAACGTGAAAACCGTATATTTTTACAAATTTTATTAAATTTATTATAAAGGAGTGTCAATCGCCGAAATGTTGAAATCACCGCCATAAGCGACGAAAATCGACAAGGTGTCCTCAGACCTGAACCAGGGTGTTCTTTGGATGGACCCACAGGTACATCGCAAAACCACAATTGAGCCACGTTCAATTGTGGAGCTCTGGGCTTCAGGGATGAGCCCTGAGACTAGGGTAATCTCAATACTCAGACTAAACCACCCCTGTTTTGCAATAATAGACTGAACGTTCCATATACCTATTAAGCATATAGCTTTTCAGCTAATTAAATTGACTAAAAAGGTTTCGCTCGTTCTAATTAAAAAACATTTTGTTAATTTTTGTTGTTAACAAAAAGATTTCCATATTATTGCAAAAAATAACTTTACCCGACATAAAGAAAATTTCGCGTATATTACCCATTAACGCCAAATAAGCAATATTTTTTTAACTATTTCAATTAAATAAATGTCACGGCCGGTATATCGTACAGGGCTAGGTGTCACATGCGCCCGACGATTTAACGCATACGTCAATGGAACAAAAGATCCTGCAGTACCTGCGCTTAGCAGACACTTCGTCGGTCTCAATTATGAGGCAATCTCCACTCTGAACGTGACACTAGGCACACGCTAACCACAATAACAAGCAAGTACAACAGCGTATAATAATCACCGACAGTACTTCTGCACAGTATTGGGACTATAAACTGATTTTTAAAGATTCAGGATTAACCTGCAACCCTTTGGATCATAAAAACCCCTTTTATAAACGGAATTGCTACAGCGTTTACGTAACGCTAGTTTAAAATTTAACAAAACCTAACCCCTCAAAGTTGCACGGTATTATTTAAATGTTATTTAATTTGCACGTAATAATTATCCCCCCTTTAAAAAAAACGTCCCCGTCCTAAATATAAACCTTAGGTATACAAAGGGGCGATTTAAAAAAAAGCATGCAAAACGCAAATTTAACATTCAAACTTTTAATTTGTTAAAAATAGGTGTTTGCTCAGGAAAATAGTGTAAAAAGGGATGAAAGGTGAATTGTGAAAGTGAATAAATTTACACCAGGTAAATATATATAAGGGGAAAAAGGTCACTTTTGTAAATAAAGTAGAGGTAAAAAGTTGTATTGATATTGTGAAAACTGATGATTTTTGTAGATGATTTTTTGATCCGATATTTTAAAAACTTCCTCTAATTCTAAGGCGGGAAATTCTTCCCTATTTATCTGCAGAGGTATTGCATTTAACAATCTACATATTACAAATCCACGTATTAAACGTTGTATTTTATTTTCCCAATTAGGATAAAATAAAACAGCGCATTGGCGTTTTACCTGTTTTATATATGTGGATAATTGTAACGTTTTTGTTATTTTATATAAATGCTAAACCAACTTGCACTTTATAACGCATTGAAACTTACCATTGTTTTATATTATGCGTTTATTTTTTTTACCCAAATAGGTTAAAAAATTGTATTTGTATAAATTGTTTGTATGCAATTGTATTGCATTAGTTGGTTCATATATAATGCACGTTATGTATTGCATATTAATTGTGCATTATAGTGCATCGTAATATTTACTACGTGCTAACCTTAAAATATAAGCTTATTATTCTTATATATAACATTACAATTCATTAACTCCACCTGATTTATATTTTAACCACCTATTTATTTTTTCGACGAAATTCTTTTAGTTTTTATTTTTTGCCTTTTTTCACTATTTCGCAATTATAACCTTAAAATTGCATTTTACTAACGTTATTTTCGCGTTCCGACTGTTTTTGTTACGGGCGCAACTGATTAAATTAGTTTTTCTACCCTTTCCAACATATTTATTAATAATGTTATAGTTTTTTCCGGCAAATTTCGGCCCGTATTTAGTACAGGAAACGCCAACAATTCGCAGGCGTTTGGTTTTTTTACCCCGCCAATTACCACCGGTTTTACACATAATAAAATAATTCATATAAAATCTTTCCGCTGTACTATTAAAACTACCAAAAAGGCTGGTACCTTCTCCAATTTTAAATATGTTTAATATATACTTTTGAAATTAAAGCGTATAAATAAATTTTGCTTTTATTGCGAAAAGAAATTTTAGTTTTGTAAATTTATAAATTATTTTTCCTTCACTTTTTTTTGCGCTTTGAAATAGTTTAAATATAATATGGGTAACGTTACATAATTTATCGCTATTATAATTAGTAGTTTTACCAATAGTTTTTACAATTGTAATATAACTCAGATAAATTGCCCATTTTATTGCAAATATAACCTAACCCACTATTATTATTACCCTAATTGCGGTTTTGTTCAAATATTTAAATTCGGCTTAACATTTCAAACCCGAAAAGCGCAAAAGCTTTAACCAAATTGGCGTTATAAAATTTAAATCCCCCCAATTTTGCGTTTTGGAAATAATATCGGCGGCCAAATAGCATTACCCTACCATTTCAGATTTTTAAAACAACCTGGTTTAAAACCCGGCGTTCCGTTCGCGTTTTTACATTTTAAACCCTTTAAAATAATAATAATAACAACAATAACAACTATAATAATTTTCCCCTGTATCCCGCATTAATTTTTAAAATTGGCGTCCCGTTCAAAAATAATAATATTTTTGCAAAGGGAAATAATAAATTTAATTTTAGATTAAGTTTCAATTTTAAATCCAGCTTTGATTTTAACAATTTTAATAATAATAACTCCGTTGCTGGAAAAGTTATTTCCGGTAATAATAGCGTTAACCCTCCGTTCTTTTTGTGTTAAATTCCCATTTAGAAAACCTGTATATTTACCCCTTTACTTTTTACCAATTTGGAATATATAAACTTTTTTATTATAATATATGCGAATCGTCCGTTAATATTTTCCGTTTATTTATTGGAAATTAGTTTTACCCGCTAATATACCCGCAAAACTTGTATAGCCGCATTCCTTGGCGGTAGGGGAGCGTATATTTTAAATTTTTATAATAACGTTTTTGCTAGTCGCGATTATAAATTTATTTTACCGGCGTTTGTTCCTAGTATTTTTATTCGGTCGGCGTTTCGCCAACAACCTGGTTTTAATACTAATATAGCGGCTTTCTATGTTTTTCGTTTAAACTTTTCAAATTTAAATGGTTGGAATTTTTTCCGTACCGGGATATTTCCCAAAAAACTTTTAGGTAACAATTTAAAATCATTTAAAAAGAGTTAAAATTAGGCTGGGGTTTAGCGGTAATTTATCTCGCTGTATTTAATTTTTTTAATAGCATTGATAAAATTCGGAGAGGTTTAAGTCCTTTTCGCGTTTCGTACGTTTAATTTCTTTGGTTTTGCTTTATAATATAAATCTTTCTTTTAATTTAGTTTTTCTGGTTTCTTTTTGTAAAAATTGGTTTATTTTTATTTTTGCAAACAAGCTATTTTTTAGCATTTATTAATTGTATTTGATTAGCCAGTTAAATTATTTAACCAAATAATAAATGGTACTATTACTAATATAAATATCTTTAATCTCTTTTATGTCCCACTTTTTGTTATCTTTGAATTTTAAGCATAATATCGTTTTGTAATTGTCTGGGTTACGTAACTTTTATAGTTTTAAAAATTAAATTTGAAATACATCGTGCAATTTATCAAATTATTCCGGAAAGATTAAACGATAATTTTATTTTTTATACTATAAAAAACCTTAAATAGTCCTATATGGTTGGGTTTAAATTTGCTATTCTCTTTAAATTTAATATTGCGAATTAATAATTGTACCCAGCTTTTTCGTTTATATTTTATAGGTTTATATTTTTTGCCGTAATATGTTATAGGTTCGTATTTTTTGCCGCAATATTTTTTATGCTTTTATACTATTTAAATCCATATCTTTCATTTTTGAAGATGTATAATTGTATATATCCTTAATAGTAAATAAAAACTATACCCAGATACCTTGTCTTTCGTTTGCGTAACATTTGAAATATTGTTCGGTAACCTAATTTAATTTTTTTGTTTAATTATTTATCTGTGGATAGAATGCAGCTAATGTCCGTCTTTTAATATTGGACCAAATATACTATTCTTTTCGAAATTTACTAGTAAATAATTTGTTTCAGTCAAATATAATATCTAATGGAAATTTATATTGGTATTTTATTTCCCTGGTAAAAGATTGCGCGAATTAAGACGCATTTCTATTATTTTAAACGACTATAAGCCGCGCTATTTTAATTAATTGATCGACTATTATTAATATAAAATTCACCGTAGTAAAATTATATTTTACATTAGGTCAATGTCACGGCCGGTATATCGTACAGGGCTAGGCACACGCTTATATGAATAATAAGCTTATATTATAAGCTTAGCACGTAGTAAATACTACGATGTACTATATGTACAATTAATATGCAATACATAACATGCATTATATACGAACCAACTAATGCAATACAATTACATATAAACAATTTATACAAATACAATCTTTTAACCTATTCGGGTAAAAGAAATAAACGCATAATATAAAACAATGGTAAGTTTCAATGCGTTGCAAAGTTGGTTTAGCATTTATATAAAATAATAAAAACGTTACAATTATCCACATATATAAAACAGGTAAAACGCCAATGCGCTGTTTTATTTTATCCTAATTGGGAAAATAAAATACAACGTTTAATACGTGGATTTGTAATACGTAGATTGTTGAATGCAATACCTTTATAAATAAATAGGGAAAAATTTCCCGCCTTAGAATTAGAGGAAGTTTTAAAAATATCGACTTTTACAACATCAGATTTTTACATCAACTATCAATTACCAATACAACTTTTTACCTTTATTTTATTTACAAAAAATGACCTTTTTCCCCTTATATATATTTACTTGGTGTAAATTTATTTACTTTTACAATTTACTCCTTATTCCTTTTTTACAGGTTATAAACGCGGAGCTTGTTTGTTAAAAAGGCCACTTTTACTACCTTTTTACATACATTTTCCTCTATCCAAATTTTGGTTTAATGACAACCACAAACAAAGGCAGGACCTTTTTATTTACCTACCTATCCTTGATTTTTAACGTTGGGCCTAAATAAAAAAAAATATATTTTCCACTTTTGAGAAAATATATTATAATATCCAAACGGGTATATTACTAATATAATATTCCTTTAAATATATTAGACATATATTTATAAAAGATAAAATCTTAATAAATAAAAAATTTATTTATTAAAAATGTCGGGTTTTGGAAATAAAATCTCGATCCCCAAATTGAGGGGTACAGACAATTATATTATTTGGTCCCTCCGAACCAAGACCATGTTTACCAAAGAAGGTTATATTTATAACTTTAATAAAATTAGTCAAAACGATAATAAAACATTAGCTTTATTCACATTTTTGTGTAAAAACGGTCCTTTATTGCAAATAAGGAACAAAATTACTACAAAAAAGCTTGGTTAAAATTGGAAAATTCATACAATCCAAAACGATTTACTACCGATTTTTAAACGCTGGGGAGTTTTTTTAATACAATTCCCCAAAAATTTAAAAATATTGAAAAATACTTTAATAAAATAAAGAAATTATCCGATAATTTAAAATCCAAGAAAATAATTATACCTGAACAAATAATTATATCCTGGGTATTAAATTTATTGGATAATTTATACGAAAGTTTTATTTCCAATGTCAGTCAGGCATTGAAAAATGATCCAAAAGCATACAATACGGATTCGTTATTTGCACATTTAATTGACGAATCCAGAGGCAAAAATAACAACAAAATATTATTTACTAATAAATTTGGAAATAATAATAAAAAGAATTCGTTTAAAAAGCGAATCGAAAAATCACAGAACAAAGGCAAATTTTGCAAATTTTGCAAATTAACAGGCCATTCTGTTAATAAATGCTGGTATTTAGAACCAAATACAGCACTTAAATTATGGGACGGTTTAACAAAAAAAGGTTGTTTTAACGATAAAAACAACGTTAAAAATAACGTTAACAGTTCCGACGATAATAACAATTCGATTAATACTTTAGTCGATTTATCAAATAACAACGATTCGACTTTTAACGAACAAAATTGAGATATAATTAAAAAGAAAAGCCCAAATAATACCCCAAATAATATATTAAATAATATATTAAATATTGCAAAAGCTGACAATATCCCAGATTATTTAAACAATTTAAAAGGAATTCACAAATTTCTAATAGATAACGCTGCAACAATAAATACAGTTTGCAATAAAAATTATTTATTAAATTACAAACCTACAAACAAATATGCAAATTAGGGTAATGCAAATAAATTAAAAATAACCGGAATTAGTGATTTATATTTGGAATTCAAAGATTCACATATAAAAATTGTGATTAAAAACGTCCATTTTATACCCGAATTGGGAATAAATGTATTAAATGTTTCTTGTTTCCAAAACATAACCACCACCTTTAAAAATAATAAAGTCTTTTTATTCAGACAGAATAAATTGCTTACGAAAGGTTATAAATCCAATGGATTATATTATATTCCGGCCGAAATTTTTAAACAGAATTCGGAAAATAATACCAATATTCTTAACATTAAAAGTTCTAATATTAAAAACAATATAATATATAAATGGCATTTCAAATTAGCTCATATTGGGCTAATACCGTTGTTAGCGGTTTTAAAAGCACAAAATATCCAGATAAACAAAGACGTTGTATTAAAATATAAACAATTTCAATGTGAAATTTGTTTGCAAACAAAGTCCAACCGTCATATAGAAAAGGACAAATAATAGAAATGACTATTATATAAACGAACAAATCCATAGCGACTTAGGGGGTCCTATCACTCCTATTACATATAATAACTATAAATATTATATAACCTTTTTGGATAAAAAGTCCAAATATTTATTTGTTTATTTATTAAAACAGAAATCTGATGCAGTTATTGCTTTCCAGACTTTAATAAGTAGATTAAATAATAACCCAAATAACAAAAGGGTGAAAGAGATTTTCACTGATAATGGAGGGGAATATATTAATAATGATTTTAAATCAATATTAAATAAGTTTGGAATTATCCATAATTTAACTCCTCCGTATACAAAAGAGCCAAATGGGTTAATAGAACGAATAAACTTAACACTTTTTAATAAAGTAAGGGCTATGTTTTTTAATATAAATGCACCCAATTATTTTTGGGGTGAAGCATTATTATCAGCCGTTTATATATATAACCGAACCCCGAATTCGTCGTTAGGATTCAAATCGCCTTACGAATTATATTATAACAAAAATCCAGATTATAATATATTAAAAACATGGGGATCAATTGTTTATTTTAACACTAATAAACAGATAAAAAAGCTAGAAGCTAAAAACGAACCTGGTTTATTAATCGGATATACCGAATATAATAATATATATAAAGTTTGGGATATAAAACGAAAAATAACCGTTTTAACTCGAAATTTAACAGTATTAGAAAATTAGTTTTCATCTAATATTAGAGATTTTCCGAACAAAATATCAAATAAAATTAAAATTAATATTTCAAATAAAAATATTAATGTTAAAAATAACAATCTTAACGTAAAAAATAGCGTTAATAATAATCTTAATATTGAAAATAACATTGATAACAATATTAGCGCAGATAGTGCTAATAATAACAGCGGACCTCCCGCTACAAAAATGCCCAAATTTAATCCATGGCAGGACAAATTATTAGCTATAACCGATACAGTGTTAAATAAATCTTATAAATTTACCAATAATGAAGATTTTATTTTAACGATAAATAATACGGATAATCCATTTACTTTCCAGCAGGCAATAAAATTGCCAAATGCACAAAGCTGATATAATTCCTGTAAAAATAAAATAAACAGTTTGGAAAACAAAAAGGTATATAAAATTCTCGATTTGCCAAAAGGTAAATCTGCTATTAAAGGGCGTTGGGTTTTAATAAAAAAACCAATAAATAATAGTAATAACGATAACCGTTATATTACGGATAATAAAAACAATTATTGTTGCAAAACCCGTTGTATCGTACAAGGTTTTTACCAAATTTTGGTGTAGATTTTTTGGAGATGTTTTGGAGATTTTTTCTACAACCTGCAGAACTGAAACGTGGCGTATTATAATAATAATAGCCGTGAAAATGGGTTATAAAATAATCCAATGCGATGTTAAAACAGCATTTTTACACGCAAATATTAATACCGAAATATATATAAATTTACCAACTGTTTTTATACAGAAAGGCAATATAAAAACAAAGTTGGTAAATTAAACAAAGCTTTATATGGCCTGAAACAATCGCCACGATTATGGTATAAATATTGATTAAAAATATTGAATAAATTAGGATTTAGTCCTTTACTATACGACGGGGGTATTTCTATTAATAAAAACCCCGATAGTATATATTACCAAACAATATTGATATACCATGTGGACAATATATTAATAATAAATAAAGATATTAATATTATTAATAATCTCATTTCTAATTTGCAAACAGAAGTTACAATAGAAAATTTAGGACCTGTTTCCAGCTTTTTGAGGCGCGAAATTATTATTAACAAAAACAATTTAATAATAAAACAAGCCTAATATACAGAAAAGCTATTAAATAAATTTAATATTAATAACGATTATAAGCCGGGATTGATTCCGGGGGTACCGGGTATCAAATCAATAAAAAATAAAAATAACGTTTCTCAGGACGAGATAAAAACATATCAACAATATATTGATTCGCTATTATATTTAGTGTTAAAAATAAGACCAGATATTTGTTATACCGTGAATTTATGTGCCAAATTTATGGCGAATCCAAACAACGAGCATTTGAAATCCGTTGTAAATATGTGGAAATATTTATTAAAATATCCAAATCTTGGATTAAATTACAAGATAAATACGGAAATAAAAATATCCGGATAAAAAGATATTGTGATTCCGATTGGGCTAATAACTTTGAAAATCGAAAATCAATTTCTGGCTATATATTTAGTTTAACAGAAGAAGATAACAAAAATAATTCGAATAATAACATAATAGGTTGGAATTGTGTTTTACAAAAAACAGTAGCTTTAAACAGTTGCGAAACCGAATATATAGTTTTAACAAACGCAATAAAAAAAGCAATATATCTAAACAATATAATAACTTAGTTAAATAACAATTTAAATTTGGGATTTGATATAAAAACACTTATTGTTTTGGTGGATAATACGTCGGTGATTAATTTGGCAAATAATCTTGAATTTCACAAAATATCCAAACATATCGATATATTATATCATTTTAATAGAAAAGCGGTTTAAAAGAAGTTGATAAAATTAGTATATATACCAACAAAAGAAAATTTGGCGGATTTTTTAACAAAAGCGGTACCAAATCCAGCCTATAAATATTTCCTAGATTTGGGAAGTATTAAATAAAAACTTTTACCTGAATTAGGTTTTTGCTTATATATATATTATTTCAACAATTTTTTCCCAAAGGGTTTTATAAATTGAAAATAATATTTAAAAATATAATACTTTGTTTTAACAGTTTTTTCCTACTGGGTTTTATATGTTAAAAATGTAAAAAGTTTATACAAATAATTTATATAATAAAAAGTATTTTATTATATAAATTACGGGGGTATATAAAAATAATAAACTTATATTATAAATTTAGCACGTAGCTAATATTACGATGTACTATAATGCACAATTAATATACAATACATAATGTGCATTATATATAAACCAACTAAATACAATTGCATAAAAAGCAATTTATACAAATACAATCTTTTAACCTATTTGAGTAAAAGAAATAAACGTATAATATAAAACAATGGTAAATTTTAATGCGTTGCAAAATTGGTTTAGCATTTATATAAAACAACAAAAACGTTACAATTATCCATATATATAAAACAGGTAAAACGCCAATGCGCTGTTTTATTATATCCTAATCAGGAAAATAAAATACAACGTTTAATACGTGGATCTGTAATACGTAGATTGTTGAATGCAATACCTTTGCAAATAAATCGGGAAGAATTTCCCGCCTTAGAATTAGAGGAAGTTTTGAAGGTATCAGATTTATATAATAATCATCTTTTATAATATTAGATTTTTATATTGATCGTTAAAATCAACAACTGCAACTATCAATCATCAGTACAACTTTTTACTTCTATTTTATTTACAAAGTGACCATTTTCCCCTTTATATATATTTACCTGGTGGAAAACTATTTACTTTTACAATTCACTCTTAATTTCTTTTTACAGCGAAAAAGGTAACGTATAATGCCCAGCTTTGCAATAAATTTGTTACGATCAAGGTATCGAGGTAACCTGTTCTTATGGTAAAGTACAGTGGGTTGAAGCAACTGAGCGTCTAACTGGGTAACTGGGGTTCTCAATAACTGGGGGTAAAATTATAATCGTTCTCAAGTAAATATTAAGGTTAATTAGAGTTTAATTGCTGTTAAACAATCCTAAAATCAAATTTATTTACATGGTAATAAGCGTGCCTTATATAAACTATATCCCAGATATGATCACTTTTGTGTAAATAATTATAATCACTCTGGGGTAATTATAGCTGGGCTAATTATTTTTTTAACAATAATTGTAGTTATTCCTGTTTTGGTAATCGGGTTAGGGTTCCTTATTTTATTATTACGTAATTTCGTGCTTCCATTTTTTATTTTTGGTTTGTATTTTTCGGTAATTTTGGCTTAGATTCCCGACATTTTTTTCGTTTTTACCCAATCGTATCGGTACCAATCCTGGTCGTAATATTAGGTTTTCCCTCCCAAAACCAAATCCCGTGGCCGTATAAGTAGGTCGCCCTCCTAATATTTTTTCCCAAAGCTTTTTTCGTTTTTTTCCGTTAACCGCGATATTGTTTCGAATTGAAAAACGGTCGTAACTTGTCCGCCCGATTTCCGCGTCCTCCGTTCGCCGTAAACGTTTGGTTGAAATTATTATTTTCGAAGGTTTTAAAATTATACCGTGTTTTTTTTGTAAGGTCCGCGGCCTTTCGTGTCGCATAATTTCATTGAATTTTCGATGTAATAAATATATCCGTCGTGGCCGGAAATGCGACGCTATTTCCGTCCCTATAACCAATTATAGGTGGTTTTCCTTTTTACGTATAAAGTTTATTCCATAATTTAACCTATTTTCCCAATGGGTCGATTAAATTAAAAAAAAAAAAAGTTGGAGCTGCAAAAGTTTAAAATTAAAAACGATATTTTTCGTATACAATAGGAAATTGCGCGTTTGTAACGAAAATCGTTTAAAAGATTTAATCGGTTATTGCAATTACGCAAATAAAAGCGTTTTTTCAATTTCGCAGCGAGGCCGAAATTGTCGGTTTAAATGTTAAATTGTCGGTAAAAAATGCTGTGGAAAGGGATTGTTTGGGGGTCGACGAATTGCTTTTCGACGGTCCTTTTAAATTAAATTTGGTCCCGAAACTGCGTTTTCTGGATTACGTCGATATTGTTAATTGGTTTTCGGTGTTAGGTATTAATCCGCAAAACTAGGTTTTTGCAAATTTAATCCCTAAAAATGGTAAATGGTGTTTTTTTAGGTCGTCCTTTTTTTTTTGGCTAACCTGTTTGCAATTCCAATTTTCGGTAATATTAGCGGAGCGGTTCCTGGCAATTTCGGAGGTGGTTAAAAAGTTCCCAAATGTTTTTTTCATATCCATAATTTTCCCATTTAACAAAATATTTTATTTTGCCGTGGTTTCGTTTATGGTCAAATATTCGTTTTACGTCGTAGGTTTGTTTTACGTTAATTTCGATCGTTTTTTGTATGCTGGTGCCGTGTGGTGCCGGTTCCAATAATAATACGTAAAATGTGGGGTAAATTTTCACGGGATTTGGTAATAACAGTTTGTAATTGGTATTGCTAATTTTTTTACTAATTTTAAAAGGTCCAAACTTTTTAAAATCGGATTTGCTGTTAAATCGTTATATTTTAATATTACGTCGAATAAAGTAAACGCTATTTCCCTCCTCGAAAAATGGTCCTTTTATCCGATGCTAATTAGCGTATTTTATTATTTTTTTTTGTACGAATTTTAATTCCCGCTGGAGTTTTTCGTATAATTGTCGTAATTCGTTTATTTGTTTATCGGTTCGCGGTACCGTAATTGTGGTTTTTAATTTTCCATACGTTGTAGGGTTAAATCCATAATTAGTATAAAACGGGGTTATTTTAATATTTTCGTTTTTTAAACTATTATAGGCGAATTATATTGTGGGTAATAATCGTACCTAATTGTTTTATTTATGGTTTATATAACATTTCAGATATTATTTTAATATTTAATTGGCTCGTTTTATTTATTCGTTTATCTGGGGATAAAACGCTGTTAATAATCTGTAATTAGTTCCGAAAAATTCCATCAAAGATTTCCAAAATTTTAATGTAAAAAGCTTATTTTTATTTGTAACAATATTTTCTGGAAGTCCGTAATTGCTAATAATTATTTGTAAGAATGTATAGGCGATTTTTTCGGCGTTGCTACTTTTTTTATATAATAGGAAGTAGGCGTATTTAGTAAATTTATCCATTATAATTAATATACTGTTATATTTTGTTTTTGTAAATGGTTTTTCCGAAAGTGGTAATTTAACGATAAAATCTATTATAATAGTTTGCTAAATTTTGCTGGGGGTTGGTAAAGGTTATAATAATCCGTAGGGTTTATATTTTGCGGATTTACTTTTGGTATAAAATTTGCAATTTTTAATGGTTTTTTGTACTTTTTATCGTATTTTCTGGAAATTATAGTGTTATTTTAGCCGTTTCCATGTTTTGGAAATTTTTTGGTGTCCGTGGGTTTTGTTTCCGTGGATTTTCCGTATTTTTTTGGTATAATTACCGTGTTTGTTATTATTAAACTTCGGTGCGCTGGTAAAAAATTTCCGTTTTCGTCTGTCGTAAAATCAACCCGTATTTTTTTTGGTATTGTATTTTCGTAATTTAGTTTTTGGTTAAAAGCGTCGGCCCTGCCTTTTTTTGTTTTTTTTTCGGTAAATAATCCTAAAATGGAATTTTGACAGAAATTTTAACCATTTGATTTATCGTCTGTTTAACATTTTACTAATGGTAAAATGGGTTAGGTTTTTGTGGTCCGTATAAATTAACACCTCGTATTTAATTCCGGATAATTGTGGTTTCCATTTTTCGAATGTTCGAATAATGGCCATAAATTTTTTATTATGGATTTGGTAATTTAACTTTGGTCCGTGCAATTTTTGGGAAAAAAAGGCGTAAAGGTGTAACCGTCCTTGTTTGTTTCGTTGCCCAAATTATCCTCCGATCGTATAATCCGATACGTCGGTTTCGATTTTGAAAGGTTTTATTGGGTTTAATATTTTTAAAATGGGTTTTTTAACTATTGCGTTTCGTAGCTTTTCAAATGTTTATTATATTTATTCCGTCCACTGGAATTTTCGGTTTTTTTTTATTATATTGGTAAATAGGGTGGCGATCGCGCTATATTTTTTAATAAAATTTTTGTAAAAGTTCACGAATCCGAAAAATGCCCGAACGTCCTTTACGTTTTATGGTCGGGGCCATTTTTTTACGGTTTATATTTTCAAAATTTCCATCCTAATTTGTCCAGGAACAATGGTATATTTTAAAAAATTAGTTTGTTTGCTGTGGAAAATGCATTTTTCGGATTTAATTAAAAGTTTGGCGTTTTATAATTTTTGTAAAATTGTGTGGACGTATTGTTTATATTTTTCCAACGTTTTGGAAAAAATAAGGATATCGTCCAGGTAAATAATAATAAAAATATCTAAACATTCCCGGAAAATATAGTTAATTATGGTTTGGAAAATTGCTGGGGCGTTAGTAAAGCCGAAAAGTATTACGAAATATTCAAAATATTTACGTTTGGTGCGAAATGCTGTTTTCCACTTTTCGCCTTCCTTTATACGGATTAAATTGTATGTTTTATAAGAATAATAAGCTTATATTATAAGCTTAGCACGTAGTAAATACTACGATGCACTATAATGCACAATTAATATGCA